>JAJOOR010018441.1:0-26020 GCA_036250505.1 Solanum acaule | reverse complement strand
ATACTGAAGGCCATGGAACTCACACTGCTTCAACTGCAGCTGGATCTGTTGTAGCCAATGCGAGCTTTTACCAATATGCAAAAGGTGAAGCTAGAGGTATGGCCATAAAAGGTAGAATAGCAGCCTATAAGATCTGCTGGAAAACAGGGTGTTTTGATTCTGATATACTGGCTGCAATGGATCAAGCTGTTGCGGACGGGGTTCACGTGATTTCTCTCTCAGTTGGGGCAGATGGTTATTCTCCTGAGTATGACGTTGACTCCATTGCTATTGGAGCTTTTGGTGCCTCAGAACATGGCGTTGTCGTCTCTTGCTCTGCTGGAAATTCCGGTCCTGGTGCTTCTACGGCGGTCAACGTTGCCCCATGGATTCTCACTGTTGCTGCTTCAACCATAGATCGGGAGTTTCCAGCGGATGTTATCTTAGGAGACGGTAGAATATTTGGTGGTGTATCCTTGTATACCGGAGATCCCCTTGGCAATGCAAAGCTACAGCTTGTTTATTCCACCGACTGTGGCAGCCAACTCTGTTATCCAGGAAAGCTGGACCCTTCAAAAGTTGCTGGGAAAATTGTATTATGTGATCGAGGAGGCAATGCCAGAGTAGAAAAAGGAAGTGCTGTGAAACAAGCGGGCGGTGCAGGTATGGTCCTAGCAAACTTAGCTGACTCTGGAGAAGAACTCGTTGCCGATGCGCATCTCCTCCCAGCGACCATGGTGGGTCAAAAAGCTGGCGATAAAATCAGGGATTACATCAAATCTGTTCCATCACCAACAGCGACTATCACTTTCAAGGGAACTGTTATAGGAAAATCGCCATCTGCTCCACGCATTGCTGCGTTCTCAGGCCGAGGACCCAATTATGTGACCCCTGAGATCCTTAAACCGGACGTTACTGCACCGGGAGTCAACATATTAGCTGGATGGACCGGAGCTGTTGGTCCAACAGACTTGGAAATCGACAAAAGAAGAGTGGAATTCAACATTATATCCGGGACATCCATGTCTTGTCCTCATGTAAGTGGATTAGCTGCGTTACTCAGAAAGGCTTATCCTAAATGGACCACAGCAGCCATAAAATCAGCCCTCATGACAACAGCTTACAACGTTGACAACTCCGGCAAAACAATCACGGATCTTGCCACAGGTCAAGAATCGAGTCCTTTCGTTCGTGGGTCAGGACATGTGGATCCAAACAGAGCACTGCATCCAGGTCTGGTTTACGACATTGAGTCGAGTGATTACGTAGGTTTCCTATGCGCCATTGGTTATGGCCCCTCCAGAATCTCACCATTCACGAAAGATACTTCTTCAGTGAATTGCAGTGAACATAGTTTGGCTAGTCCAGGGGATTTGAATTATCCATCATTCTCAGTTGTTTTCATGAGTGAGAATGTTGTGAAATACAAGCGTGTGGTTAAAAATGTTGGGAGGAATGCAAATGTTGTGTATAAGGTAAAGGTAAATGCACCTTCGTCCGTGGAGGTGAAGGTGACTCCGAGTAAGCTCAGTTTCAGTGAGGAAAATAATAGTTTGTCATATGAGATCAGTTTTAGTAGTGTTGGATCGGAGAGAGTGAAGGGTCTTGAATCAGCATTTGGATCAATTGAGTGGTCTGATGGAATTCACAATGTGAGGAGTCCAATTGCAGTGCGTTGGCTATCCTCCTCTGCTGCTGCTTAGCCTGCTCTATGATCATAACTGTGCAACAGAATGTAATCCGTGATGCTCCAAAGACCGACATAAGGCCAAGTTCTGAAAGGAAAAAGGAATTATTGAAAGACCATCTGCCTATAGAAATAATGTTAAGAATTTTGTCGTTGTCCAGTTCTATTGTTTCTGAATGTTGGTAAGCCTGATACATTTGATCATTTGAATGAATCTTATGAGGTAGAACGGTTGTGATTCACCTACATGCTATCAAATTAGAAACTTGTTGGCATTGCCATTTTAAGATCCCACTACATAGAAAGAAAGCTATATGCAATTGTGCATTAACACAGAACAAAGATAAGAACTGTTGGTGTATGGTGCCATTGTTAAAAGATCTCACGAATCAACCATGGCTAAGGGCACCATTTTTATTGCCATTGTTAATGTAAAACCCGGACATAACTATTGAAATACTTGGCCTTACTGTATCAAACATGTAAATACAGGCAACATCAAACAAATGACAAAAGATACTGTAAACAAATTTAGAGGAACAAGAAAAAAGAAGATACAATAATTAGCATCTAATTAAAAGTAAAATAACATTGGCTGCCAGAATGCTAGTGCTTCTGATTGATGGTATTATCCAAACAATATAATCAACATAGGTACCAGCTCTCTAATAAATCCTATCAGATAGTCGAAGCAAAATCAGATACGTAAAGAAACAGAGAACAAAAGGCACTGTAAATAAGTATTACTAGAACAAACTAACATTCAAAGACATGACAATGCAACAGCATAATCGCCTCTCCTGCCAATTGTTGAATCCTTTAATGACCATACTTCTGAAATTCCCACTCACTATTATCTGCAGTGTAGGAAAGGAAGTTCCAACAATTATAATACAGTTATCAAGCCAACTAAACAGTGCCAAAGATACAGTTGAATAACTACCTAATGGACACACTTGACATGTTTTGAGCCAGCGACTGATGCAGTGGAAGTGGAAGGCATGGTTACATACACCTGCGATAATATAAATCAAGATACTTCTAAGCCCCCAAAATAAAGAATGCCAGGTTTGGAAGAGCAAAACCAAACAGAAGTGAAGAATCAACGAGAAGATAAAAGACTCCATGATTAAGTTCAGATCAAATTTCTTTCATATCTAGTAACAAGAGATATCTTGTTACAACTTTGGTTTCCTTCTAGACTATGATTCAAGGCCTATTTTTTCCTTTTATAATTTAATTTTAATATTTTGACTTCTATAGTTATGTTTTAGTTTGTCGCTTGTTTGGATCTCATTCAACAAAACATTGCTTGTGAATGAAAATAAACATTTCATTTTAGTTGTAGCGATAAATTTGACAAAGAAATTCTCTCTTAAAAGTATGGTAATTTTGAAATCATAAACATGAGAAAAGTGGTTTCAAATCGTGTTGAGCTCGAGTCCCTCAACCAGTCGTAATAGAAATAAGAAAGAAGACATGGTGTAAGGAGTACCAAAGTGGAATATTGTGTTTAGAAACAGCAAAAGAAGGTGAACACATTACAAAAGTTTCATCAGATGGAAGGATAAAGGAGGGAGAAGATATATGTGTGTTCTTTGGCAATAAGAGTGGGGAGATTGGGAGTAGGAAGGTGAAATAAAAAAAAGATGAGATGGATTTACAAACAGATATGCTTAATCCTTAGAATGTGTGTACCATAAATAGATATGTCTAATCAGAGGACGACACAAGACAATGAATTACTTATGTTATTAAGTGAAAAACTAGGCCAGAGCTTTGCGGACAAAGGATGCTTGGCACTTTCAGAACAGATGAAAATAATTCTGTAGGCAATAAGAATCAAGTCTGATTATAACTTATTCACCATAACATATGCAATATATTAGCACCCAAGTGTATGGCCTAGTGGTCGATGAAGTGGATTGAGAACCATGAGATCTCGGGTTTAAATCTCTGCGGAAACAAAAATACAATGATTTTTCCCGTATGTCAAAGCCTTGGTTGATAGAGGTACCAACTACAGTACCTACTGCTAGCGGGAGGTGACAGGTAACAAGTGGATTTAGTCAAGGTGCACACCAACTGACCTACACATCACCTAGCGCATACAAATGACATATCCATGCATAATATCATAAGACAAGCAGAAAGCTTCTTTCAAGAGACATATACTCATAAGCCATAATGGAACAATAACCGTCAATATTTTTCCAAGGCATAAATTACAGCAAATTATTTAATTTAGATAAACAAAGTGCATACCCCAAGCAACAATGCACTCCTGGCTCGTAGCACTAGCTTGATTAGCTTGGCACTCGATGCCTGTTGAAAAAAGTGTCACATAAACTCGCAAATATACATAGAAAGGTCTAGTATCGAATTTCTATTTTCTATTCTAAATCAAAACAAAGATTTGAAAACACTCACAGAGATCCATAATATGATTCCTGCAAACAGCACACTTGTCTACAACAATATCGGCACAATTTCACCAAATCATAATATGATTTCAGCTTCAATGAGGACAAGTAAACAATTGACAAAATTGGGGGAAACGAACCCCAAGCCCAAAGAGCCCCAAGCCCAAAGAGCGACAGCGTTCCACTTTTTGATCTCAAAACTCTTGGGTTTTTTGGTTGAACAAGAGGCGGATGCTGATGGAGTTGCTGCCGAGTTTGGATTCTTCAACGGCCAGAACCATCTCGACGTCTGTATCCGTTATGCTAAATCAAGTGCAAATTCGTTCTCGATCACACAATTGTCTTCGTCGAGTGGAATTAGTATCACTCCAGTTTCCTCCTGAACCAGATTTTTCTCTGCTATTTTGTTCTTTTTGGTTCTGGCAATTTTTAATTTTTTATATGTTGGGCCACTATAAAGCCCATTTGTAAGATTTACAAAGCGTTCCGTAACATATTCTAATTTTGGGCTGGCACCAGAAGCTATGGGGCGAAGGGCAAAAATTCCGTTTTGAGATCGTCATTTAACTTATGTCCACTTTGTAATTTATTTACAAGTTTACTCATTTTGGGAATGATCTAAACGTATGCAACGGAGCTTGAAAATTTGCATCAGATGTATTGTCATATATATGCAAAAATTGTCTTAATTTTCAGTTATGGTGTGTCTGAATTTATTTGTTTTGCTATTATTTTTTTTGAATTTCAATAATAAATTTTCGATATCATAAAGAACAATCTGTCATCATTAATTTATCAAAATAACAAAAAATCTCGCAAAATCATTTAACACTCTTTTTATTTCCATGTATGTATGATTTCAACTTTCAGGTGATATTTTAAGAACATATTTTACGAAGTTATTTCTTAAAATTTGGTAACTAAAATGTTTCAATTGCTGGACCAATCACTTTCATCCATTAATTAATTAGATTTTCTTGGTATAGGTCCTTTTCAAGTTAGGGACTTAGGGTGTATTTTGATACGGAGGATAAAATCCTATTAATTAATTAGATTCTCTTGCTACTATTTTCTTAGAAACAAAAAGGTTATTTTTGTAAATCTCAATAAAAAGGTTTATATATATATATATATTATCTTGTTTTAGAGATTATATATCTATATATATCAATCAAATAGTATCATATCTTATATGAAAATAATTTATGATATATTCTCTTTATCCTCAAATCAAATAATATCATATCTTACCTGAGATCATTTCATGTTCAGCTCTTCTATCTCTATATGATCTCCTATAAATATGTCAGTTAAACAAACAGAATTATTCGAACAAAAAAGTAATACTAATACTTATAAGCTATAACACAGTAATGGCTTATTCGGACCAAAATAGCCTTAACAAAAGTAAAAGTCATGTCAATTCCACATCCATATTCAGTCAGGCTCGCCGCAAAATGTCATTCCGAGGAAAGAAGTTACCGGTAGTTCAGCCGGAGGCTGGAGGGAAGAAGCAGCGGCGGAAATTCTCTCCGGTGAAGATTTTCCGACGGGACGGATTGAAGGGGAAGAAATTGCACTATTTAGGTATGAAGAAAATAAAAGAATGTTATTGGTTGGCAGTAAATGACATATTGGAAGGACACGGAGCAAGTGATACATTCGAGCGACGATTTGTAGTAGATACCTCTTTTGCTATTCCCACGATGGGCCTTTCCTTCACTACTTTTCCAAATCAGCGTCGTATCTAAAAGCGAAGCCATCGTCTTCAAACTTCATTCGTGAAATTATTTTATTGTTTATTAGTAGTTATTTCTGTTTTTTATTGAAATTAATTATGATGTCTTTATTTAACTTGCTTTAAGAAAAATGAATTATATATATCTTAGTTTATTTATTATTTATTGTAGTGCCACATAATGAATTATTTAAGGTGTAAGATAGTTTTAAATAGTCAAAACTAAAGCTCAAATTATGTTTTAACCAAGCGGCGTCAAAATTCATTTCATCAATTCCAAGCTAAGTTAAGAAGCAGTAAGACAAAAGAAAGAGACGACTAGAAGCAAACAGTCTTTTTTTCATCCTCGGCTCGTATTGAGTATTCATTGCTTCGATTAATTCATATTTACATCATGTGAGGTTCATAAAGAGCTAGGAAACATTTCGTCTGAGGAACTTTTTTATTTTTAGCATTCAAAATCAAGACCTCTGATTATATATTGAGTTTTCATACTGGCTATGTAAACATTGAATGGTCTTGGACAATCTTCATTTCATGAGCACTATAGCAAAAATAATTTTTAGTGATATTTAATTAATAACAATAGTTTAACTGCCGTTAAATATGTCCTTTTAGATATAATTAATACTTTTTGTAAATGTCCCTAAAACCTATGTACGACATTTACATTAGCATCCAACACACACGCACCCTTACCCTCCACTCACAATATACAAATATTGTGGTATATATTATTTTCTAATTATGTGCCAAACATAAAAGAAAAATAAGTTACTTTTTTTCAGGAAAAAAAAGAAGAAAATATTCAAGGAAATATTTTAATTTGATTCGACAGACGACATCTATTCTTCCTACTTTAGATACTATTTTACCACCCCTAACATAGTTCTTAAATTTATTCAGACATTTTATCCTCAAATATTTTTAGAAAAAGTTAAATCGGGGCTATAAATAAGTTGTAAGGTTAGCTAATTAAGACTTATTCGAGTCTATGAACTATGGAGCCTAACGGCCTAAAAGGGGGCTAATAAGAGGGCTACCTTTGTCATTAATTAATTAGTTTTAAATATGTGTGTGAATAAAAATTTAACTTGATTGACTATATAAACATATGTGGGAAATAATATATAATTATTGCCAAACTATTTTTCATTTTCTGTGACTAGTTGATCAAGAGTGTTGGGTTTCTTGTTAAGATTAGTAAATAATTTGAGGGTAAAAATGTAATTCAAACAGTAAATTTTGATATGAAAAATATGTATATTGTAACTCCTAGTAATTTTATTTTATTTTTAAAAAATCCCTAGTATTACAATCCTTATATTTAATTTTTCTTGGAATGAATGGAATGTTAGTTAAAGAAGTTGGGAAGAAGGACCTTAGGGATCATTTGGCCTAGAAAATATTATAAGCTAATATATAAATTATTTATATTGTCATTGATGTGAAGGATTATTATAATTGTAAGTAATTATCCGAAAATTCTTATTGATAAAGTAATAAATTATTCTAAAAAAGAAAATTTATCTTTAAATTATTAGAGTATAATTTATTTCATTCTCCGCCTCATGAAAACCAATAGTCATGTTCTGCACTTACCTTTTAGTATAACTCGATCATATATAATTTAATATAAATATTATTTAGTATCGTCAACAAATAATATGTCATTTTGTGTTTGAGATTATTTCATATCTTGTATGAGATAATTGTATGATTCTCTCAATCTTCAAACCAAATCATTTGTTAGGTGAGCACAAGTATTTGGCGTAATGGAGCTCATGTATTCAACTCATCTAACTCTATGATCTCCTTATATATATATATATGTTAGTTCAACAAACAGAATTATTGGAACAAAAAAGTAGTACTAATTAATACTTATTAACACAATAATGACTTATTCGGACGAAAATAGCCTCAATAAAAGTAAAAGCAATGCCAATTCCAAATCCATATTCAGTCAGACCCGCCGCAAACTGTCGTTCCGAAGGAAGAAGTTACCGGTAGTGCAATCCGAAGCTGGAGGGAAGAAGCAGCGGCCGAAATTCTCTCCGGCGAAGATTTTCCGACGAAGCGGATTGAAGGGGCAGAAATTGCACTACTTAGGTATGAAAAAAATAAACGAATGTTATTGGTCGGTGGTGAATGACATATTGGAAAGACATGAAGAAGTTGATACATTCCAGCGACAACTTGCAGTGGAGACCTCTTTTGCTATTCCGATGATGGGCTTTTCCTTCGCTATTTTTTCAAATCCTCGATCTATTTAAAAGCTCAGCTGAAAATTTTAAGACATTTGTGGAATTACTTTATTGTTTATTTGTTTTTTTATGATTTTCGTTAATATTAAGTAAGATATCTTTCTTTGATTTGCTTTTAAAAAATTAATTATAATATCTTTATTTATTTATTTATTATTTTTGTAGTGCCACTTGATGAATTATTTGCACTCTTTATGAGATAATACATGCAAATAACTTTTTTTTTCTTTTTATTTATTGGGAATTTACTCAATTCAAGCGCTACCAACATCAAGAAGGGTCGAAGGGTCAAAGATATAATAGTTTAAAAAGTTAAAATTAAACCTCAAATTATATTTTAACCAAGCCGCTTCAAGAGTCATTTCATCAATTCCAAGCTAAGCTAAGAAACAGTATGACAAAAGAAATAGACGACTAGAAGGAAACATAGTTTTTTTTTTTCATCGCTAACTCGGGTATTCATTGGTCCGATTAATTCTTATTTACATTATCACGTGACACTCATAAACGCTAGGAAGCATTTTGTCTCAAGAACTTCTTCATTTTTAGTATTAAATTCAAAATGTATGATCATATATATAGTGAGTTTTCGATCCATACCAACTATGTATAACGTTGATTGATACTTTATATTTATATATATGATCTTAGACAATTTTCATTTCATGAGGGAGATTTTGAGGTCGCGTTAGACTTAATGTCTATTTCTTATCATGATATCAATCTATTAGCTAGAGTAAGACTCGCTCCTATTATTAGTTTATTTGATGTTGGACTCCTAAATTAAATTATTCGCAATTCAATTAGCAGCTCTAGGTGTGCAAGGTGTTGAGTTTCTACATCAACTATATATTAGAGGAATGTAATGATCTCTTTATACTATTTTAGACTATTCTCACCTTATGAGTTAACTTTTAAGGTTGAATTAAATATAAAATTATTGATTTACTTTAATTTTAACCAAATAATGAGATCATTATAATGATAAAAAAATTTCCATGTAACCTAAAGCAAACAAGCTTTACTTACATTATTCAACTTGTAGTTTGCAACTCTTTTGTGGAAATATACAGATGTCAAAGTACTTTTAAGTTTTAGCATGAAAGATAATTCTTCAACTGCAATTTAATTTGTAAATATTTAAAGACAAATTTGAAAGACAATTCTTTTGGGCCAATAATTTAGGTGATATTTTAAGAACATGTTTTCCGAAGTTAGTTTTTCAAATTTAATAATTAAATTTTTTTTAATTCCTAGACCAAGCTAAGCACTCTTACATCCCATTATTTAATTAGATTATCTTGATTCTTGGTATTGGTCCTTTTCAAGTTAGGGATAACATTATCCGAAAAAATCTCCTTATTTAATTAAATTCTTCATTGTACTGGTTCCTTTCAAGTTAGGGGTGTTTTTTTTGATACAGAGGATAACATTACTCAGGAGAATATAAATAAATTGTGGGAAGAATACATATTTATTGCCAAATTATTTTTCATTTTCTGTGACTACTTGACCAAGAGTGTTGAGTTTCTCGTTAAGATTCGTAAATAATTTGAGTGTAAAAATGTGATTCAAACACAGTAAATTTTGATATGAAAAATATGTATATTGTAACCCCTAGTAATACAACCCCTATATTTATTTTTTCTTGGATAAGCGGAATGTTTGTTAAAGTAGTTGGGAAGAAAGACCTTAGGAATCATTTGGCTTAGAAAAAATTATGCGGAGATTAATAATATTGAAATTGTTTATACAGATAGAAATTATTTATAATAGACTCTTATAATATTATCATTGATGTGAGGGATTATTGCAATTGACAGTTAATACCTAGAAAATCTTATTGATAAATTAATTAATTAATTACTCATAAAGGGAATATTTATCTCTAAATTATTACTTTATTATTTATTTCATTTTAATTGGTCTTTTTCATCTCACCAAAATCAATAGTCATGTTTTCCACTTGCCTTTCAATGTGACTCCATCAGCCACTTAAATAAAGTCTACTAAAGACTTTTTTTAAGTGATAAATATATAGATTATTACATGTTATATTATAAACTATAATTTAATGCAAAAATATTTAATTAGTACCTTAACATAATATTGTATTAACTTGTATTGAGATTATTTATATATATATATCTCAATCAAATAATATTCATATCTTGTATGATATAATTAAATGATGCAGCTCATGTATTCAACTCTTCTATCTCTATGATCTCCTTTTATATATATGTTAGTTCAACAAACAGAATTATTCGAACAAAAAGTAGCACTAATCATACTTATAACACAATAATGGCTAATTTGGACCAAAATAGCGTCAACAGAAGTAAAAGCATTAATGCCAATTCCACATCCATATTCAGTCAGTCCCGCCGCAAAATGTCATTCCGACGGAAGAAGTTACCGGTAGTGCAACCCGAAGCTGGAGGGAAGAAGCAGCGGCGGAAATTCACTCCGATGATTTTCCGACGAGGTGGTTTGAAGGGACAGAAATTGCACTACTTAGGTATGAAAAAAATAAAAGATTGTTATTGGTCGGCTGTAAACGACATATTGGAAGGACACGGAGAAGTTGATACATTCCGGCGACAGCTTGCAACGGAGACATCTTTTGCTATTCCGGTGATGTGCTTTTCCTTCGCTATGTTTTCACCAAATCCTCGTGCTATTTGAAAGCTTAGCTGAAAATTTTAAGACTATACTATCCTCTCAAAACTCCATTTGTGAGATTACGTTGTTTGTTGTTTATAATTAATTTGTTGGAATGAAGTAATCTCTTTCTTTGATTTGCTTTAAAAAATATGAAACAAATGAATTATATACATCTTAAGTTATTTACTATGGAGTGCCGGCCACTTGATGAGTTATTTGTTCTCTTTTATGAGATCATATATGCATATACTTGAACTATTTTTTTTCTTCTTTTATTTATTGGGAATTTATTCAATTCTAAGCACTACCAACATCAAGGAGGGTCAAAGAGCCACCTTGGTCTCTTGATGTGAGATAGTTTAAAATATCAAAACTAAACTTTAAATTATATTTTAATCAAGCCACGTCAAAAGTCATTTCATCAATTCCAAGCTAAGATATTACAGTTACGTTTTATATGATCCTGGATAATCTTCATTTTATAATAGAGATTTTGAGGTAGAGTAGAATTAATGTCTATTTCTTATCATGATATCAATCTATTCTTATATTTATTTCAAAGATTTTATCCTCAAATAGAAATATTTTTCAAGTTAAATCCGAGCTAAATTAGTTGTATGGTTAATAAATGGGCTAATTAAGACTTAATAGAGTCTATGGAGCCTAACGGCCTAAAAGGAGGCAAGAGGATGTATTGAAGAAAAACGTAAAAAATACTTGGGACATAGATGTAGTTTGTGAAGATATTTGAAATATGTCTGTTGAACTTTCCTTTGGACATACTAGGCCCAGAATGAATTAATATATGACAGTTTTTGGGTGAAGAAAAAGGTCTACCTTTTCGGTCCATTAGTAGTTGTAAATATGTGTAAATAAAAATTAAAATTAAAGTCCTACTCTAATGGAGAAGTATTTACAAACAAATCGTGGGAAAAAAAATACACGCGACTACTTGATCTAATTTAATAAAATTGGCCATGGGCCAAAGTTTAACCCTTTTTAAAAAATAAAAAAAAAAGTGTTCTCCCACTTATCTTTTTAATGTGACTCAAATTCTTAACTAATGGCTAGATAATGAAGGTGTTCAACCATTGAAGCAAGTCTCACTTGTTATCTTTAAATGATTTTAATTCCTTCATCACATATTTTTATTTCACATTATACTACAACAATAACATATCTAATATAATACCACATGTGAGAATAGAGTATATGCAGATCTTATCCTATATCCTAAAGATAAAGAGGTTCTTTCGATTGATATTCAACTTCGATAAAGTCTAACTAACAGTTTTAAAAAAAAGGATATATATAAGAGACTACACACTACGTTGTATCGTGTATAATTTAATATAAATATTGTTTAGTACCATCAACAAAATATAATAGCATCTTGTGTTGGATTATTTTTTTTATATTATCCATTCAAATAATAATATCGTATCTTATATGCGATAATTTTATGATTCTCTCTATCCTCAAACCAAATCACTTATTAGTTGAGCAGAAGTAATAGGCATTATGCGTCTCATGTTCAACTCTTCGCTATTCATACGATTTCCTTATAAATATATTAGCTCAACAAACAAAATTATTCAAACAAAAAAGAAATAATACTTATAACACAATAATGGCTTATTCGAACCAAAATAGCATCAACAAAAGTAAAAGCCATGCCAATTCCACATCCATATTCAGTCAAGCCCGCCGTAAAATGTCATTCCGGCGGAAGAAGTTACCGGTAGTTGAGGTTGAAGCCGGAGGAAAGAAGCACCGGCAGAAAGTCTCTCCAGTGAAGATTTTCCGGCGAGACGGATTAAAGGGGAAGAAATTGCAGTACTTGAGTATGAAGAAAATAAAAGAATGTTACTGGTTAGCGGTAAATGATATATTGGAAGGACACCAAGCAACTGATACATTCGAGGGACGATTTACCTCTTTTGTTATTCCGATGATGGGACTTTCCTTCCCAAGTTTTCCAAATCATCGTGGTATTTGAATGCTAAGCTGAAAATTTTATTTATTTTATTTCTAGTTTAAGACGACCTGCATACTACTCTCTCCCGACTCTATTACATTATTGTTTATTTGTTATTTTTGATTTTCGCCAAAATTAATTCAGATGTTTTACTTTGATTTGCTATATATATATAAAAATTAATTAATTTATACTATATATTTATTATTTTTTGTAGTACCAGTTGAATTATTTGCAATCTTCATGAGAACATGCATGCACATACGTACTTGAACTATTTTTTCTTTAATATATTGAAAATTTATCCACCCCAATTACCTCTACGAACATGATGGTCAAAGTGCCACCTTGGTCTCTCTTGATGTGAGATAGTTTAAAAAGTACTAACTAAAGTTTAACTAAATGTAAAGAGATTATGGGTACAATTACAAAACTCGATGATCATGCCACGATTACAGCCGTAATCACTTTAGGGCTATCTTTCACCATTGACAGACATGGTTCAACGTGCCAGCTGGCTACTTCGTTCCTCAACAAAACCAGTACCGGACAACTATCGATATCTATTAATATCTTTTCTTAGAATGTTCTTTATAAATATATATCTATCTATCTATATCGTAAACTATCGGATCGGGTATTACTTAGATGTGAAACTTGCATACCTCATAGGTTGTAATATTTATCTTACGGGGGGAACGAAATCAAAGAATATATAGACTGGTAGAGGCCCTCTATGTAGTTGTCTATCTAGGGCGATCGATCTACATCTTTCCCCATAGCCCTGGGGCTGTGTCTCGATCTCCTATGTGCGAATATAAGGTGAAATGATTCTCGCAATTTATCAGGACTTGTGCTACAATTTGCACCCAATATTACCGAGAGATATGTGGTGCAGGTGGTTGAAACTGCTCGTCTTTTAATCAGAGGTCTTGAGTTTAAGTTATGTGTATGAAAAAAGTTTTTGTAGGGAGCGTTTTCTTTCGAATGAGGCGCTACACAATGTAAATACGAAAAATTAAAAAGAAAAAAGAAGATAAGAACGCCCCAATCGAATATGGATTATTAAGTATAAAATGTACGTTAAGCATCAAACTGCGCAAGGGAACAAGTCGTAGACACCACACGAATTAACAATCAATCTTGAGAAATCGTACGATCGCAATTTAATAAATCTACAAGACCAACATGTAAAGAGAAAAAATTGATAACAGGGCAGAAATTTTCTCTGATTACTTTTATTTTTTGGAACAATAATTTAAATCTTACTATTTGAAGTGTTCTTCTTTAACTATCAAATGAGCGGGCAACTCGAGTTAGATAGGAGGCATGAATATAATTTCAAAAAAGCTAATGCCATTCTTCATACTTTTCTTGTAATTTATGGATTTTTTAAAAAAAATAATGGTCTATGAATAACAAAATAAAAATCTTATGAGAAATCATTGATCATAATCTAAAATTTTATAGTTATTGTAAATGTTAGATAACAGTTATTTAATTTGTAAGGTTATAAAAAATATATGAACAAATATAAGATCCTACATTTGAAACTTTTTTTTTTGCAATTTCATAAAAAAATAACTGCCATCACAAAACAAATATGATCAACTTGAAATTTAATAACTAAAATTACCCCATATACACATTTAAGAGTCAATATTACATGTTTTAAACCTACTTTTAATTTTTTTTTGCTTATAACAGTTTAATTACGGGATATAACATATCACTAATTATTTATAAATTAATTAAAGTTTACTTTATTAAATAAGTAATTTTTTATAATTTTATATTATTATTAAATTATTTAAATAAAGATACCCCATAATTATCTCTTACACAATTATAGAGATTTACATTGATTGTTGATCTTTTTTTACAATTACAAGTCACACACCCACACCCCACCTAAATCCCTCACCCCACGTCAATCCCACGTTTAAAAAAAAACAGAAATTCTTCGTCCATACTTCATTGAAGCCGATTTTTCAACATCTAAAAACTGATTAGGAGAAATAAATTCTCCATACAATCAAAATAAAAGGGCAGATCTCTAAGTTGTAATTTTCAATAATTTTAGTATTTTGGAGAAACCCCGTTTGATAATTGTATTGCAAGAAATTTTATTTTACCATTTTCATGGAGGTGAATCAGAGGTGTTTTGAGGTTGATCATTTCTAGATTTTGCTGATTTGAGTTCTACTACGTGGGGAATGGTCAAAAATCGAATCTTTATTGATTTTGCTAATGTTTTTGGGAAATTTATGGCAATGTGTAGTGTAGATTGGAGTTTATTATAGGAGGTAAAGATGTTCTTGAAACCTTATATATGTTGTTTGGACTCTTGGAAAGTACTGCTGAGTGTGTGTTGTGTCCTCCAAAAGTTAATTGGGTTTTTTACTACATGGGATATGGTTAAATCAATTTAGTAGATTTTTTTTAAAATTGTTATATTATGCATATTATTGGTATGAAAGCTGACTTAATATACGATAATGTGGTATGAATTTTGTCTAATGTTGGCATGAATTGGTATAAAATTTGGTCTAAAAATGGTATGATGTATTACTTATATTTGGTGTGAAACTTGTTTAAATCTATGGATTTTGTCTAATGTTGACATGAATTGGTATAAAAATGGTATGATGTATTACTTATATTTGGTGTGAAACTTGTTTAAATCTGGTATGAAGTTGGTACACAGCTTAGAGGAAATCTATTTTTTTTCAAATTATTCTCATTATGTCTACTAATCTGGCATGAAACATGAATAATATTGGTATGAAAGCTGACTTAATATACGATTTATGAATATGGTATGAAATGTGTTTTAACATTGGTATGAAATTGATTTATTGTTCGTATGAAAGCTGACTTAAGTATTGTGTATTATTTTTAACAAAAAATGGTATGATATCAGTGGTCTAATTATGTGAATTGATTGTCATTTGTTAAATCACCCATTTTTTTTGTATAAATTATGATTAATGTTGGTATGAAATTGGTATTTTCTTATAATACCTATTTTTTATAGTAAGGTGGTTTCTTTTTCAATTTCTCCAACTAGGTTGATGGCAATGCGGAAAAATAAAGAACGATGATGGCGTGATCAGTGAGAGTGAAGTAACTGGGACTGTTGCTAGCAAATTTGATGGATCCCGCATAGCAAAAGAACCTGCTCCAGATACCAACAATTATCCTACACTAAGACTACAGAGATCAAATTTGAAATAGTTGATTGCAGCTTAGACTCTTTAGTATTTCATCTTTTTAACTTTTGAACGATATATATTTGTTTTTATACAGTTTTAAGTATTGAATGATATAGAATATGCATTGTTTTCTTCTAGTCAATTATCAACTACATATGAATTACAGATTGACTCTCATAATTTCAGGATACTAGTTATATACAGACTGCATATCAATAGGATACAAATTTCTGGATATCAGTTATATACAAACTACATAACAATTGGATACATAAACAGTTTAGTTTTGATATTTAATTGGAGATCAAAATGAACACCATATAATTGATATCCAAACTGTATATAGTTGACATCCAATTATTCATACCAACATTTATTCAACCTGAAGGATCTCATCTACCACCATGTTTAATTAATATAGATAAGCAGTCGTCCATCACAACAAAATCAAGATTTTTCAAACAAAAAAAAACTTAATTTACTCGTCAGTGACAACAATTCTGGGAAAAAAAAAATGAAGAGAGAGTAACGCAAAAGAAAATGGATAAAATCAAATTTTTTTTAATCAATTTTAACATATTAGAGTGAATTAAGGAAACTAAATATTCTTAATTAGTTTGAATCTCCTAAATTTATGCTAATTAATAATTATCATCAATCAATTCAAATTTTATTAATACACCTATTTCCGTTTTTTTTCTTTTTTTCTTCAAAATATATTTATTTTCCTTTTTTATCTTCTTTTTTTTTTCAAAATCGATTTTTTATCCTTTTTTTTTTTCAAAATAGATTTTTACAATTAATTAAAAAAACTTTTTTTATTTAATAAAATATTATAACCTGAAATTTTTTATTGTTACAACTTGAAAGTTTTATTCTATTGCTATAACTTGAAAATATCAATCTAATAAATGTCATATATGAAATTTTCACATACTTTAATTACTAGACCAAGTATTCATCCCATTAATTAATTAGATTCTCTTGGTATTGGTCCTTTTCAAGTTAGAATGTGTTTGATAGGAAGGATAACATTATCCGGAAAAATCGCATTAATTAATTAGATTCTCTTGATACTTTAGGCGGATCGCGTAGATCCTTAATTTAAATAAAGTCATGACAAATAATTTTAGAAAAAAGGATATATATATATATAGGTGATTATATTGTGTATAATCTAATGCTAATATTATTTAGTATCATCAACAAAATATAATATTATCTTGTGTTGGATTATTTATTTATAAATTATAGATATATTTCAATCAAATAACATTGTATCTTGTATGAGATAATTGTATGATTCTCTCTATCCTCAAACCAAATCACTTGTTAGTTGAGCAGAAGTAATTGGCATAATGGAGTTCATGTATTCAATTCTTCTATCTCTATATGACCATATATATACCTTAGTTCAACAAACGGAATTATTCGAACAAAAAAAGTAGTGATACTTATAACACAATAAAAATGGCTTATTCGAACCAAAATAGCGTCAACAAAAGTAAAAGGCATGCGAATTCCACATCCATATACCGTCAGGCTCGCCGCAAAATGACATTCCGGCGAAAGAAGTTATCGGTAGTCCAGCCGGAAACTGGAGGGAAGAAGAAATTGTCGATTTTCCGACGAGATAGATTGAAGGGGAAGAAATTAGGTATGAAGAAATAAAAGAGTACTGTTATTGGTTGACAGTAAATGACATATTGGAAGGACACGGAGCAAGTGATACATTCGAGCAGCGACGATTTTTAGTAGATACTACCCCTTTTGCTATTCCCATGATGACCCTCTCCTTCCCTACTTTTCCTAATCAGCGTCGTATCTAAAAGCCAAGCTCGAAATTTTATTCATTTTATTTTTTATTTAAGACTACGTACAAATTATCATACTTCATTTACGGATTACATTGTTATTTATTTCTGATTTTTGTTGAAATTAATGAAGATGTTTTTTAATTTATTTATTATAGTGCATGCCACTTGATGAATTATTTGCAATCTTCATGAAGAAAAAAGATAAATATAAATGGATATTATAGAGAGGTATCACACTACGTTATTTATATTTAGCTTTAATATATATATATATATATATATATATATATAGATGTGATAAGCATCAAACTACTGAAGGACATAAGTTGTAGATACCACTAAGAATTATATATATTCAACTAATGGAGCTCATGTATTCAACTCTTCTATCTCTATGATCTCCGATCCTTATATATATATGTTTGTTAGTTCAACAAACAGAATTATTCGAACAAAAAAAGTAGTGATACTTGTAAGACATTAAAAATGGCTAAATCAAACCAAAATAGCGTGCGTCAACAAAAGTAATAAAAGCATTAATGACAAATAGGGTATTATCAGCGCACTTTCATCACATTTAATTGAGTTAAATAAAATTGTTGATCTCGAATATTTATCGACCAGAACTTTATATTAATTTTAATTAGTATCTCAATATCTAATATATTACTTAGTAACTAATGATCAATAACTGCTCAAGGACACAAGCTGCTGACACAACAAGAATATAATTTACAATCAATTTTGAAAGATCTTTAAATCACAATCTAATTAGGACCAACATCATGGTAACATGAGCACAAATAGAGCTTAATTATGATATAATGTCATTTAGGACAATTATAAGAATTAAATTATCGGGTTCATCTTCAAGAATGCATTGATAGCTCCTTCAATATAATAGAACTTAATTAAGAGTACGTCCACATAATGTTTGTACTTTGTAGTTACGAACTGATAATTTCTACGGACATACTCGAAGCTCAAGTTCAAAAAATCAATTCGCAAATACATTTCTTTTGAGTGAGTGATATCTCAAAAAAACTGAAACATCAAAAAGAGTTCGTATCTAAAAACTGGGGCTATTTCAGTCCTTGGTTGTTGAAGTTTGAAGTTACATTTGAATGGTATAAAAATGAACGGAGAGAATAAAATATAAAATTACTTACTATATTTACTTTAATTTTAACCGGATAATGGGATATATAATGATAAATTAATAATTGTCGTGTAACAAGTTTTACCTACAATGTTCAACTTGAACTTTGTGACTCTTTTGTGAATATGTACTAAGGTCCAACTTCCAAGTATTTTTAGCATGAAAATTATTTCTTCAAATTGCAACTTATTAAGTACTTACTATCTCCCGACCTCATTCAACATTAAATTACAATATTACTCTATTATCTTGTGGTGAGATTTATTATATTTATTTATATACCTCAATCAAATAATATCGTATATCTTATAAGCCTCAATCAAATAGTATCATAACTTAATTATATGAGATATATAATTTTATGATTCACTCTTATATCCTCAAACCAAGTCTACTCCCTTAGTTGAGGAAAAGTAATTGGCATTATGCAGCCCATGTTCTACTCTTCTATCCCTTATATATATATATATATATATATATATATGTTAGTTCAACAAACAGAATTATTCGAACAAAAAGTAGTAAGTACAACTAATTAAAACACAATATAATGGCTAATTCTGACCAAAATAGCGTCAACAAAAGTAAAAGCATTAATGCCAATTCCACATCCATATTCCGCCGCAAAATGTCATTCCAGCGGAAGAAGTTACCGGTAGTCCAGGTCGAAGCCGGAGGGAAGAAGCACCGGCGGAAGTCCTCTCCGGTGAAGATTTTCCGACAAGAGGGAATGAAGAAAATAAAAGAATGTTATTGGTCGGCGGTAAATGACATATTGGAAGGAAACAGAGCAACTGATCATACCTCTTTTGCTATGATCATCGTACCTACTTTCCCAAATCATCGTACTATTTGAAAGCTATAACCTAAAATTATTTTTTATTCGCTTTATTTCTGATTTAACAATTTAGACTCTGCAAATTCATATGTGGGATTACAATGTTGCTTATTTAATTTGTTATTTTTTATTTTTGTTTAAATTAATTAAGATGTTTTTCTTTTATTTGCTTAAAAATCAATTAATTAATTTTATTTGTCTTAATTTATTTACTTATTTTTTGTAGTGACAGTTGATGAATTATTTGCAATCTTGCATGCACATTACGTACTTGAACTATTTTAGTCTTTTATTTATTGGGAAAATTAATGTGTTCAGCCCAAGCACTGTGAGATAGTTTTGAAAAGTTAAAACTAAAGTTTAACGTAATGTAAAGATTTTTTGGCTACAAAAAACTCGAAATGATTCGGGCAATTATTCAACATTTATGGCTATATATATACAATTCTAATGATTATCATAACTTGTTAAGATAAATCTTATCCAATATAAAATAAGGAATTTTAATAATTTATTAGGATTATCATCTCGACTATATATAACATATACGAAATTTTTCCAGACAATCACCATAACTTGATGTTGAACCAAGTCTTGCAATATGATTAAATGAGAAATTATGTTTGAAGTGTACTTTCACATAATGTTTGTACGTTACAAACTGTTAATTATTTCTCCGAACAAAGTTGGAGAACATGAAAATCATACGGATTTACCATGAAAGGAACTCCAAGCTTGAGCAAAATTCAATTATTTCATTTTATTGAACCATGAGTATATGAATGTTTCTTATAGATGGAGAAAAAATCAAATTTGAAAACTAATACTTTTCCCGTTCTCTTTAATTTGTTCATTATTTTAAAACTACATTTTTCATTTTGGAAAAATCTTTTTGGTCAGAAAATTTGGCCAAAATGATAATTTTTCTATGTTATTTTAACTTTTTAAACATTTTTACCCTTTTAACTTAAATACATTTTAACTAAAAAATGGAAAAAAGATCAGTTTGTTTTAAAATAAAAAAATATTATAGTTTTTTAAATTTTTTTGGCCAAAATTTCTGGCCATTTAGCACTCCCCTTTCATTTTTACTTGTCATTTTTAACAACAACATTTTCAGCGTGAAATCACACAAAGTAAGGTCCAAAGACGAAAGAGTGTACGCAAATCTTACCGCTACCTCGTGGAGATAAAGAGGTTATTTTCAAATACTTATTTGATCCCTTAGTAACTTGAACCCACAACCTTACTATCGTGTATTGTGATCAACTTGAAATTTGCGACTCTTTTCGATCTGGAAATGTACTGAGGTCCAACTTCCAAGTATTTTTAGCATGAAAATTATTTCTTTAATGAAACTCACTCCCACCATTCCATTTTGCTAGATATGTTTTGTCTTGCACGTTCTTAATTTGATTAAATTATTTTAGGTGAAATTTTAAGAACATGTTTTTCGAAGTTAGCACTTTAAAATTAATAATTAAATGCTTCAATTGCTAGACCAAGCACTTTCATCCCATTAATTAATTAGATTCTCTTGGTATTGGTCATTTTCAAGTTGGGGAGTGTTTTGTTATGGATGGTAACATTATTCATAAAATATTTTTGAAGTTTTTGTGTCAGGTCAGTAAAAAAGTGTTGTAATTTAAAATTTTAAAAAATGACATCTCTTTATAAAATTAGAAAAAATCAAGTTTCATAACTGTCATGTTACTCTCATTTTCCGTCTCCAACGCATCCTTCCTCTACCCCATCCACACCAACCTCGCACTTTACTGCATTCCCTCACTCACATAAACAAATATTTTGGTATAATATTTTTTTGTATATTTACACAAAAAAAAAAAAAAAAAAAAGGAAGAAGAAGAAGAAGAAGAATAATGACAGAATAATTTCTTCTCTAAAAAGAAAAAAAGAATAAGAAAATATTCAAGGAAATATCTTTTTTGGAAAACATTCTATTTATACCAAATACTCCCTTAAATTTGATATATTTTCTTTAAAGACGTTTGTGCTCAACTTGCAACAATTTAATAAAACGACGTGCTAATATTTTAATTTGATTCGACATCTATTCTACCTACTTTAGATACTATTATTTATTTTACCACGTCGTCTAATATAGTTCTTATATTTATTCAAAACAGTTTATCCACTATTAATATTAAAGTTTATTCGAGCTAGCATAAAACATTTTTTTTGAAGTTAATAATTTTTCAGAGGTGGGATATAATCTGCATCTTCCTTTTCAAGCACTTAAGTAATGTAAAAATCATTGAAGATAATAATTTTGGTCTTCTTTAAAAAAAGTATAATATTGAAACAATTTTTGTCATAGCAAAGCAGTTTGTAGATAAAAAATTTGTTGCAATGAAGTTAAATCTCTTTAAAGGGAATGAGATATTCACTGTTTATCCTGAAAATATTTATTTTCTTCATTTAGTTTTTCAGTTGTAATTTTATTTTCAATTTTTCATCAACAAATAAAAATTATAGGTTAGTGAATGGGCTAGACTTTAGAGCCTATGGAGCTTAACGGCCTAAAATGAGGCTAACAAGAGGGCTACCATTTCCATCCATTAATTATCCTTAATTAGTAATAACTAATGTGCGTAAAATAGAGGAATTTTTGTAGCTCAAATTATATTGTTGATTATATAAATTTTCACCTTATTGATGAGAGTTCAATTTTCCACCTCGTAATCTCCTTTTCAATTTTCCCTACCCCCAATTTCGAAAAGAAAAATAAAATTATGTGTTTAAAATAAAAATTAAGTTGATTGATGATAGAAAATGATGTGTTTACATGATAATAATGTAGGGTTATGCAAAAATTAAGTTAATTAATTTGTGCATTACATATTTTTGTGTATAATTTAATGTTAATATTGTTCCGTATCTCCAACAAAATATTATATTATCTAATTCTGAGATTAATTATTTATATTTATCTATATACCCCAATCAAATAATATATATTGCATCTTATAGTATGAGATTTTATGATTCTGTCTATCCTCCAACCAAACACCCCTTAGTTGAGCAGAAGTAATTTGCATTATACAGCACTTACTTGGTCAACTCTTCTATCTCCTTATATATTAGTTCTCAATTCTCTCAGAATTATTCGATCAAAAACAAAACAAATAATGGCTTATTCTGACCAAAATAGCCTCAACAAAAGTATAAGCCATGCCAATTCCACATCCATATTCAGTCAGGCCTGCCGTAAATTATCATTCCGACGAAAGAAGTTACCGGAAATTCAGCTCGGAGCTGGAGGGAAGAAGCACCGGCGAAGATTCCTTCTGTTGAGGATTTTCCGACGAGTCCGAATATTAAAGGGGCTGAAATTGCACTACTCAAATATGGCGAAAAAAATAAAAGAATTTTATTGGTCAGCGGTAAATGACATATTGGAAGGGAACGAAGCAGTTGATACATTTCATCGAAGCCTTGTATTGCAGAGCTCTTTTGCTATTCCAATGTTGGGCCTTACCCCGACTACTTTTTCAAATCGCAGTGTTATTTGATAAAAGTTAAGTATCTTTCAAAAATAATCTATCTACTTCCGTAAGGTAGGGATAAGATCCACATACATTCTATTTTCTAAATCGCACCTTTGGGGACTATATTGGCAATATATGTTGTTGAAATTAAGATGTTTTGCTTTGCTTACCAAATTATAAATATACTAATTTGTTTATTATTTCTTTTAATGCCAATTGATGAATTATTTGCAATGTTCATGAGATCATATGCAAACATATACTTAAACTATTTTTGCTTTTATTTATTGGGTTTGTTATGAGCGCTTTCGTCACTATCGAATGTGTTAAAACTGATGATCTAGAATAGTTATCCCTAGAACAAGAAGACAAATAATAGTCAATAAGAATATTACATAAGATTTTAATCAGTATTTTAATATCCAATATATTAATATCTAACCAATAAGATTAACACCAAATGGAATATGCAATAATTAACTATAAAACGTGACAAGTATGAAACTGCTCAAGGACACACGTCATTTTCACTTTTACCTGATCTATTTTATGATGGTTTTTATTTATTTTTTGCTTCTCGAAATAAATATTTTTTCATGGAATATACGTTTATATTTTTGTATCATATCATATTTTTAAAGATAAAATTATGTGAACATAAAATTAAAGATTCATCCATTATATTATTTGAAGGAAAATCGTGCAATTAAATCATTGTAGACATGACCACAAGAATTAGCAATTAAGTTCTAACTGCATTATTTTTTCTTCTTGTTTGGTTCGTGACTTGCAATAAACCCACAAAACCAACAACATAGTAACAACTTATGGACAAAAAGCCTCAATATCTCTCGCAACTTATGGACCTTTTTACACGCTTATATATGGATTATTATTGAACAAACTGAAAATCTTATGACAAATCGCAATATCCCAATGTAAAATGTTATAGTAATTGCAAATGTTAGACGACAATCTAATGATTAATTTGTATGAGTGAGGTTTATAAGAACAAACATTAGATAAATTTTACATTTACAGAAAGGTAATTTGGTAATAAAGACAATATTTGCACGTAAAAATAAAAATAAAATAGCACCTATGAAGGAACATTTGCGTAAATCAGCCCAAAGAAAGTTTGGGATATTAGTTGCTGATGGTCCCATTTGACAAGGTGTGCACTGGATTTTTAGGGTTTGGGCTTGAAGCCCACTGTTAAATTTTGAAAAGACAACTTACAAAAAGGGAAAACTACCTATCTAGACATACTTAACTACCACATATACATAATTTATCTCTCCTTTAAAAATATTACATAGAATACCACTATTTTAAAAATATACCATATTTTTAAAAAAATTAAATCAGATACACAATTCCTTTTAAAATGATAATGTATAATTATCTTAAAATTACATCTCCTCAATTAGCAGGACACTAACAATTCAAATTAATTTCTCTTTATTCTTTTCAGTTGTTTCCCTCCCCAATCCCAAAACAGATACCTCACGTATCCCACCATTACAACAATTACAAAATTACAATGGTTTATGATTTCGTTAGTTTAGAAAAACTTGTTAGAGTTAATTTGCAAAGGTTCTGTAAATCCGTTTGGATTGTTAATTATTCATCAATTAATTCTTTAATTAAGGAGATTATTTACACCCCTTTAATTCAAAGTAATAAATCGTGTATCTCGACTTGTAAAACCGATGGATACATGTATCTCGCGAGTAATGATACATGTATCTCAAGGCCGAAAAATTCGAAAATTTAAGATACAAATGAAGGAATTGATGAAGAAGATTAAGTTTATAATTATAAAATTATTATGATTTATTAAATTGTTAGATACGCAAGGATCCTGTAAATGGGTTGTTAATTATTTATCAATTAATCCTTTAATTAAGGAAATAAGTTACACCTCTTTAATCCAAAGTGACAAACTGTGTATCTCGACTTTTAAAATCGATGGATACATGTATCTCCCGAGTAATGATACTCCTCTAATTATGGAAATCAGTTACAACTAATTAATATAAACAAATAAAATATGTATCTTGATTTTAAAATTCGGCGGATACATATATCTTTCAATATGAAAATAATTTTGACATAATTTTATAGTGTATCTCGAACAACTAAACGACCTGAAAATAATGTAGTACATATACATGAGAAAAATGTCTACAGATTTTATATTGTGTATCTCGTAAAAATATCATGTATCTCGAATTTGGGTAGCATATATGATTAGTAGATTGTTGTAGTTTGCATTATCTCTCAAAATTATTCCATCAATTCTATAGTTTTCATAATCAATTTCAGATACCCATGAACCGGAATGCCTCAACAATACTGTGATATTCGCCATAATAAAAAAAAAATCAAAAATTTAAAGGTTGAAAAGAATCTTAATTTGATGAAGAAGTTCAGAAAATAATTTGATATATAAATCGTTGATGATGAAATGGAGCCATGAATTACGTTATGGTTGTTATATCTCCCATAACTTACTCCTTCAATTAAGGGATTATCTCCCACGATTAATTCAAATTAATTAAGGAACGTGTATCCTATCTTTTAAAATATGTATCCCTCCTATAAATTTTAATAGAGTCATGTATCTTAAGAATTATTACCCGTGTATCTTAGGAATAAAAAGTGGTATAGGAAGTAATATTGAAAACTAACGGGATTCCTAGTAATTGGGATGTAAAGTAGTGGGATATATGTAGTTTAC
>JAJOOR010018440.1:0-22662 GCA_036250505.1 Solanum acaule | reverse complement strand
TATAAGTATACAGAAATAAGAGAACCAGTTAGAAAAAAAATGGATTAATGTTTTAAAAAAAGTGTTAGAATGTCTCTTCTTGAAACATACAACAATCATCTTACATGTTTTATTAGTTTTAGAATCAAACAAAACTATTATTTTTTTCTCTTTTCCAGTAGTAACATACAACAATTAGCTTTCTCACTTGCTATGTTAGGCTTAAAAGCTTAACAACAATTCACTTGTAATTCATAATGTATTTCTCAAATTGAACACAAGTCTCTCGATATTGATATTGTTTTAGCTCGTCTAGTTGTTAGTGCCTCTTTTCAAGTTTAGTTCACTATTCTAAACCTTTAGGAACACTTAGTTCTTTAAGGATAACACACTATAAAACTTAATCTTTTTTACAAATAATGATCAGCAGCTAGTGTGAGTGAACAAAAGTAACTTAAACAAGCAGAGTTATGACTCGAACAAAACAAACAACAAATCAGCTAAATAGAAGGAAACAACAAATTAACTGGCAGAAGTGGAGTAATACATGAGATTCGAGTGAATAGAAGATAGAGATTGAGTTGAGATCGGTGCTTGAAAGACCTGTGCTTTCTTTGTTCTGAAAAAAAAACAGATGAAACACTGAAACCAAGCTGTTGCGTCTACTTCTAGAAAGACTTGTGCTTTCTCTGTTTTGAGAAAACAAAGCTTTTCAGTTAAGAGCTATTCTTACATTTAGAGAAAAAAAAAGCTATTCACTAAAGAGGAGAAATAACTAAGATACAAGTAGACTTAACTAAGAGAACCAGGTAGGATAAAATGGATTAATGTTTTACGAAACTGTTGGAATGTACTTGAAAGATATCATGTTTTCCAAATTTCGGACCCAAAGGAAATCACATTTTCAACCTTCTATGTGCATCACCACATGAGGTCATTTGCATCAGTTCTATTTCGTTTTACATTTGTTCTTACTTTCAGAATCAAACAAAACTATCATTTTTCATTTTTCTAGTAGTAATATACAACGATCAACTTTCTCACTTGCTCTGTTAGGCTTAATCTTAACAACAATTCACTTGTAATTCATAATAGATTTCTGAACTTGAACACAACTCTCTCGATATTGATATTGTTTTAGCTCGTCCAGTTGTTAGTGCCTTTTTTCATGTTTAGTTCATTGTTCTAAACCTTTAGGAATAATTAGTTCTTTAAGGATAGATCCTTTTCATTTTTGGGATCACAACACACTATAAAACTGAATATTTTAAAAAAAAAATATTAATCATCAGCTACTGTGAGCGAACAAAAGTAATTTAAACAAGAAGAGTTATAACTTGAACAACACAAACAAAAAATCGTCTTTGTAGAAGGAAACAAATAAACTGGAAGAAGTGTAGTAATACCTGTGCTTTCTCTGTTCTGAAAAAATACAGAGGAACGACTGAAACCAAGTTTTGCGTCTGCTTCTACAGATCCTGAGCTTTCTCTAATTTGAGAAAACAGAGATTTTCAGTTGAGAGCTGCTCTTAGATTGCTGTATTGTGAAGATCGTTGTTAGGAAAAATCGCTGCTAGGGTTGTTCTATTTCACGATAAGTTTTGAGAAATAGAACGTATTTTATTTTTTGTTTTCCTTTTAGAATGTTAATCAGTAATGGACATTTTGGCGCCAAGTTTTGGTGAAAATATTTTTTTTTCTAACATTTCAGTACTTTCCCTCCTTTGTAAATCTCTCAAGACCCCTAAATTTTAAATTGGGACCAGTTTATACTTTCTCTAGAGACCACATTTAGTACCTTCACAATAACACAAGAAATTAAAGATCGGATTAAAATCTCGTCCCAATACATACACCTTTAAAGACGGGTTTATTAACTCGTCCCTAAATATTGGTCTTAAATAAAGCCTTTTCTTGTAGTGTACCCCATTTGTTGTAAAATCTTTGACTTCTATTTCCTCATCTTGTGCCATATTTCCTTTAGTGTAGTACAAGGCCCCTTGTCTGGTCTAATTATCAAACCAGAAGCTTGAATTTTCAGCTTTTATTTGCCACCAAATGTCATGCTCCACCTCTTCTCTAATGGTGACCATTTTCCTCCATATGTGTGAGGCACCCGTACTATTCACCATGATTGAATGCAATTTCTTGCAATATTTATTCCACAAATAACCAGCCCATAGCGAGTTGGTGGACACTCTGAAGTTCCACCATAACTTAGCAAATAAAGCTTTATTGATGTCATGAAGTGATCTAAATCCAATCCCTCCTTCCTCCTTTGGGAAACAAAGCTCCCTCCAGGCCACCCAATGCTTTCCCTTTACCCCTCCCGACTTTCCCCAAAAGAATTTGGTAAAAATTTGATGTATTTGTTCCATTACTCTCTTTGGGGGATTCATCGCAGACAACATATAAATTGGTAAATACTGAAGGACAGAATTCACAAGAATTTGTTTACCACCAAAGGACAAGAATCTGTTATGCCAAGCAAAGATCCTTTTGGCTATTTTCCTAATAAGCTCCTCATAATAACAAGAGTTATTTCTCCCATAGAAAACTGGACATCCCAAATAGATGAAAGGGAAATTACCCTGCCGAATCCCTGTGAGTCTCCTCATTCTAATAGCTACAATCAATGGTGTTTCATCATGTAAATAGAAAAAAAACTCTTTGATTTGTTAACCATTTGTGTTGATATTGCTTCATAATCCTTCAGAATCTTCATCATCTTTATCACTAAAACTCTATCTCTAGAACAGAATAAAATTGTGTCATCTGCATATGACAAATGATTGATTTCAGGACTCCATTTAGGCATTTCATATCCTTTAAAATTATCATCCTTATGCAGGCTATTCAGGGCCCTGGCTAGAACTTCTGCAGCTATAATAAAGAGGGTTGGGGATAAAGGATCACCCTGTTTTAAACCTCTGGTCAAATGAAAAAATCCATGAGTCCTACCATTAATTAGTACTGAGTACCAATTATTAGATATAATCCTCCAAACCATATCAATCATAATTTCTAAGAAACCAAATTTCTGTAATACCTTAGTGAGAAAAATCCATGAAACCCTATCGTATGCCTTGGCCATATCCAACTTAACCACCACCTTAACATTCTTGGCTCTTTTATTTATATCCCTGATTATCTCCTGTGCCAGCAGAACATTTTCTGTAATACTTCTTCCCCTTACAAAACCTGACTGAGTGGGGGAAATAAGTTTAGGCAAAACCATTACCATTCTCTCATGAATCAACCTGGAAATAATTTTGTTCATAAAAGTACTAAGACTTATGGGTCTTAGATCAGAAAAATGCTTCACTGTCTCATTCTTAGGCAACAACACCAAATTTGTGTGTGTAATGAATCTTGTCAACTCTTGTCCGCAGAAAAATGCTCTCACCATTTTAGTAATGTCCTCCCCTATTATCTCCCAACAATCTTGATAAAAATGCCCTGTGAATCCATCCGGACCGCATGCACTACTACCCTTCAACTCAAACACCACCTTTTTAACCTCTTCATTCGTAGGCAGACTACACATGGCATCATTTTCCTCATCTGTAATACATCTTGGAATATGATCTAACATTGCATAGTCATCCACATAATCATTTTCTCGAAATTGCTCCCCAAAAAATTACAATGCTGCTTGCCCAATTTGATCATTGGATGTTAATGTAATTCCATGCTCTGTTACAATTTCAGCAATATGTAACATCTTCCTTCTCCCCTTCACATAAGAATGGAAGAACTTCGTGTTCATATCACCTTCTGTAAACCATTTCATACCCGCATTTTGCCTCCAAAATTCTTCGTCAAGCCTCAAGTATTTCTTCAGTTCCGCCTCCACTTTATTCAGATCTGCTCTATTGCTTGCAGAAGGTTGTATCTCCAGTTGATCCTCCTTAACTTTAATGACATCCTCCATGGTGGCAATTTGTTGAAATTTATTACCAAAAGCTTCTTTACTCCATCCAGTTAACGCCTTTTTGACCTTTTTCATCTTTGCATGAAATTCTATAAAAGGATTCCCAGCAAACTCCACTGTCCAATTCTCTGCTACAATCTTTTAAAATTTTTGTGTTTTCTCCAAAAATTGAGGAAACGAAAAGGCTTGACCATGATTTCCTCAGCTAATTTGCATATCAAATGTAGGGGTGCATGGTCAGATCCTTATCGAATCAAGTGATGCACCTCTGAAGATGGAAACTCCTCCAAAAAATCCTGATTGACCAAGATCCTGTCAAGTCTTTTAAAAATACACTCCTCTTCAATCCTCCCATTCCACCAAGTGTATTTGCTTCCTATAGTTTGTACTTATGCCAAAGCACATGAACTGATGAATGATGCAAAATCAATGGCCTCATTCTGGGTAAAAGGCAGTCCTCCCAATTTCTCCTCCTCATTCAAAATAACATTGAAATCACCCCCAATAACCCAAGGACAAAGTTCCCTATCAACAATACCCTCCAGCTCATCCCAAAGTTCCAGTCTTTCCATTGTATTGCATCTAGCATATACTACTGAAATAATGTAATACCTATTGTTTATTCTGAATTTTATGGTAACTTGTTGCACAGTATCCAAAATGATGTTTCCTTCCCACTCCGCCCTCCAGAAATACCAATTTTTTCCGAAACAATTTACTCCAGCATTATCAAAACCCAGCTTTCTCTTATACTGATCTATCTCTGATGGATCTTAAAAAGGTTCCATCAAAGCAATGAATGCATAATTATTTCTTTTATTTAGATCCATTAATCTCTTAAAAGATTTTTTAGTATTAACCGACCTAATATTCCAAAAGATAATTTTTTCAATCATTGATAACTAATAGATGCCTTCTCCCTGCTGCTCCTTGTTTTAACCTGTAAAGGTATTGTTTGTTTGCCTTTCCTTGCCCCATTTTTCAAACTATTAGTATGCCTTGGTGATAAATCACCAACTTTACTAATTTATCGAATGTTATACTCCAAATCTTCATCCTCCTCCATTTCTTTTCTACGTTGCAGGTGTTCCTCCTCATCCTCAATTAAATCTGGTCCGTTTCTTGCATCATTGTCTCCTTCCTCTTTGCTGTTTTTCCCCATAGATAAATTGCTTGCCTCAAATAGTTGTCCTGTAGTATTATCATTCTAATTTTCCCCCGTTTCGATATTATGTCCTCCTATGTTGTGAGGAGCCGAAATACCCCCCAAGACTTCCTTCCCTGGTGTTTTATCTTCCTTGTGACTATCACCTCTGAATGTTGTAGTGTTTACATTTTCTCTGTTTGAAGTGCTGCTCACCTCCAACAAATTATCCCCTGTTAACCTCCCATGCGGCTTATGTATTTTCTCCATGTTATCACTCATACGTGCCCCAGGAGTGTCTGCTCTTGTCTCCTCCATGTGTTGACTATCTTCCTCAGGAAGCTCATTTTTATCTTGATCCTCTTGGGCTAACATGTTGAACTTATTTCTAGTTATTATGCCTACCCTGCTCCACACCTTTTCTTGTTGTTTATTTCTTCCTCATCCCCAATTTTTGTGTCTTTGCTCCATAAATTCACCCTCATTCTTATCTCTCTGTAGGTCTGCATTCATATCAGATGCTTCACCCTTCCTGCCTTCATTATTCTTCTTTATTTCCTCCTGTCTCTGCCCTGCATTCTGTCCTATTTTTTCTTTTGGATATAGCTCTGGATGTACCACGTAGCACTGTTCTTCATTATGTCCTTGGATCATGCATGTTTGACAATATTTTGGAACATAGTCATATTTTATTTTGATCCATTTCTCCATTACTTCTCCACTTTGTTGTCTCATTCCTATCTTGATGCGTTTTGGGAATTCTCTCATCAGATCTACCTCTACCTTCACTCTAACACAACTTGGTCTAGTCTGATTTCGTGTCGCCATGTCCACCTGTAGTGGTTTTCCTACAGCAGCAGCTAGGGAAAAAATTGCTTCATGTCCAAAGAAATTTGGGGGAAGAGACGGGAAAGAGATCCACGCAATAGCCGTCGTTGTTTCGTCCTCTGGATTAAACATGGGATCCCATTTAAGGGTTCGCAATAGGAATGACCAGTTTTTGTGACTGATGTAAAAAGCTGGTTTCGAAAGCAGGTGAACATAGTCTTCTAATAAAGTAGCCCTTATTAACACATGTCTATTACTCAGTAAACCAATGTTGCAATCGCCCTTCAATTCACATTGTTTAGGAATTAATCTACGTAATTCTTGAATGTCGGGCCAGCCATAAGAGAACTTACCTATGACTGCATATTCCAAATTCTCATTGACAATCATCTGAATCACTTCTTCATAATCTCATATTACTTATGGTTCTCCATGTAAAAAGGTTAGTGGTTTCAAAGGTAAAGCCTTACTGTGCGCTTTATGTTGTCTCAAAGAATCAGCATATGTAGGTGTTGTAGTGACTGCCAAAGTGCCATCCCCAGGGTGAAGTTAGCCCTTGGCCATGGCGGCCATCGGAACGTCGGCAAACTAGGTTATAGGCGATAGGATTTGTGGTCAGCGGCGGCTCGAGTCTTAGCACCCTAGCCCTTATTATCACTTTCATTATCTTATGTTTGAACTTTGACCCAACCATTTATTTTTGCCCATTCAATTATGGGTAAAACAAAACGTAAAAATATCAAAATTACCCTTAAACTATTCGAAATAACTCATATATACCCTTTATTTATGTTTGAGATCAAAACTACCCTTGTCGTCTATGTTTTGGACTACAAATGCCCTTAAAACGTTATCTTTGCTATATATGCGTACGTGACAGTCCACCTAGGTAGTCCAACGTGGCAAAAATTCCTTCCTCCAAAACATAGACGGCAAGGGTATTTTTGATCTCAAACATAACTAAAGGTATATATTAGCTATTTCGAATAATTCGAGAGTAATTTTGACCCTTTTTCCTTATACTTAGTATGAGATTGATTATATCAAATCAATAAATATATAATATGTGTTTAAACAAAAACAATTATCATTTGATCACCGTTCATTAATATATATACTTAATACTCCAATTAATTGATGATTTATAGGAGTATATCTCTATATGGACCACATATTTGTTGAGATCCTTGGTTATTTTGCGCTCTTTAGACGACCACGCTAGAGGTACGTGGATCATTATTCATTATAGATCAATAATAGTAGATCATAGAGGTACGAATCATGATTTAAAAGAGCGTACTTATAGTCTATTGCCAGCCATATATTTTTAATAACACTAAGGATGACAATGAGACGATGCGATTGTGGAGCAGAACACATTTAAATGCATATATGTGGGGCGGGTTTGAATCTATGCTGGTGGGACGGATTTATTGCTTCTTTTTTTTAAATCTTTGCAGGTTTTAAGGCAGGCGAGGGCCAATCTTCAATGCCTAAAGCTCACTGTTTCGTGTCAAATGACACCTCTTCTGCAATCTATCACATTCTTGAAGAATTTTTATTGTTCTTTAACGTCGTAATGTTACTACGGTTGTTTGTGACAAATTTTAATATTATAAAAAATAATTGTAATCACAAATAAAATATGATTATATCATAATTTTATTGATAAAATAATATGGATACGATCTTGTTCCTCCCCTAAGAGAGATTAGTAGCGTATTTCTGAAATTAAGATGATTTGGACTTCCTAGATCTCTTTATGAATATTCCAAGAGTTGTGGGAAACTTGAGATGCCTCTTCAAACAGATGTCTCTTCAAAAGAATATATCACCCTTTATATATGCATGAATTTAGGGTTTAGAATGGAGTAGCCTCTAAAAATCTTAACTGAAATTGAACACATCTAGTTGAGTCTCCTAAAATTTTGATTCTACAAACATTTGTTAAAGTAGGTCTTAGGCCTAACTCACACCCCAAAAGCTAGCTCAAGGGAGGAGGATTTCACAAGCCTTATAAAGAGTCCACCTATCTCATAATTAACCATCAATGTGGGACTTTTGTCATTCTTTAACACCTCACACCCAACGCTTAATGATTAGGTCTTGGGCCTAACTCACACTCCAAAAGTTAACTCAAAGGGAGGAAAATTGTCCAAGCCTTAAAAAGAGTCCACCCATCTCATTAACCATCAATGTGCAACTTTTGTCATTCTTTAACACCTCACGCCCAGTGCTTAGCATCTGGCACTAATACCATGTTAAATTAGGTTTTGGGCCTAACTCACACCCCAAAAGCTAGCTCAAAGGGAGGAGAATTGTCCAAACCTTATAAGGAGTCCACACATCTCATTAACCGTGGACTTTTGTCATTCTTTAATAACATTTCTATTGTATCAAGGGAAAAGATAAAAAAAAAAATTGAAGGAGTATAATTTCGTAACCACAAATACTTGCGTACGTGTATTATTCATATTTGTATCCATTTGGCCGATATTGATCGTTTACTTTTTTTAATTAAACGAAAACTAAGGACGTAGCAACAAGTTTCTTAAACAAGAAGGTTAAAATTATCTATCGACATATGAATAAGTCGTGACACATGACCTAATTAATCTGAGACGACTTTGTACCAAATTTGATTCCAAAAAATAAAAAGTCCTAGTTATAATTCTACGTCTCCTTTTTAAAAAACTTGAATAAAATTTCCTCTATTCAGTGAACCATACAATACTATAAAATTAATGACTTTCAGCAGCAGTAGGGTTAATTAATTTATACTATAAAAATAGATGAATTAAGAATCTAAAAGCGAAAAGTAAAAAAGTGCTAGCTAGCTCTTTAATTTTTCATCTAACTTTTTAGAAAGAATCATTTTTTGTATGCTGTCTGCTGCTTTTGATTTTAGATCGTCATCAATGTCATAATCCTCTAAATGCTAATTATCACTATATATATATATATATAATAACGTAACTCATCATACCCAACCTAAGTTGACACATACTGTATCATATAACACAAATAAGATAAGAACTATAGTTATTGTGTTGAATTTGGGGATATATGGCGAACATGCAGATAGTTCCAACAGGCAGAAATATTAATGTAGAGCCTCAGTATGTGGAAATGATGGTTCCTCTATTCTCTTATGGTTGTGAGAGAAAAATCAACAAAGCTCTTTCCCATATCAAAGGTAAAATTATGTACTATAGCATGTGTATTGGGACAAAATTTGATGAAATAAACTTTTAATGATCTTAAAGTGTCATCAGATGTCTTGCTTTTTTGGTTCTTGTATTGAGTTAGTAATTTGTAGAGGTCTAAGTTGTGTATTTTTTAAGTCTATACATTGAGCCTCCCCAAATATGTCAAGGACCAAGAGGATAATGCCCAAGTCAACAAATATGTTTTTGTGTCAGTAGATTTAAGCAACTTAGGCCCAACAAGCTAGGGCCTAGGAAAACGGGCTTACATAATATGATCTATATGTCCTGATCTTGCCTAAATCACTACATTTTGTTTATAGTCAGTAATCTAAAACTCACTTATGTTCAAGCTATCAGTATCTTTGAATCATCTAGTTTATAGATAATAATGTATATCTTATACGTACACATTATACATATATAGATACATCATATACAACCAAAGTGTATAAGTAGTGTATACTTTGGCCATGTTGGTAAAGGGTACATTCACGTAAGTTTCCCTATTCTTAATCCAATACTTACTGTTTTATCGTTCGAGCTTTTGACAAAAAAATATATGCACTCATTATCATAAGGAATTGGGTACGAAATCAATTTATCAGTCGGAAACTTGTATGAATAACCTTAATTATATGTCAAATTGCAGGTGAATGTAGATTTTGAACAACAAACGGTGACAATCTGCAACAAGTATGATGTGTTAGCCACAGTTAGGAGCAAACGAAAAGCCGCTCGTTTTTGGAATCCAGAAGACAACAACGTTAACATTGAAGTAGTTTGGAGTAACTATAACAATGAACTCTTATATTTGTACATGCAATCCAAATTATCCATTTCAATACAATATGATTTCATTATATGCTTTCTATGGGGCACTACTATTATATTTAGTTTCTGCTAACTCAATATAGATATACATTTATACTATATACATGGTTTTTTTCAAAGTTAATGAGTGCACGTGCAGCTCTATTTATACACGTGGATCAGCCTCTGGTTATAGATTAAACATGAGAAACTCAACTAAAACAATTAGGTGAGAGAGATCAGTCCACTAAAACTTTAGACGAATTATTATCAATGTAGATTGCTATTAATAATGAGAGACTTATTGATTAACATCAATCGCCATCGATTACAAATTAATTTCAAGATTCAAGTCACCATTCCTCTAGGCTTCTTTTTCTTTTTAGGGAATATATTATCACAATTGGTATTCCTTCTGAAACCTCATACATTTCAAGCCGTACTTTATCTATATTTGTGATCAATGAGGGACTCAATTGTATAGTACAAGGGTGTACCCAATGGCCAATAGTATATAGATGAATTCATATGAACCCCTAACTTTTAGCCTACATTTGAATTTATCTCTGTCTAAAATATTAAAAATGTTGAAAATATTGAATTATGAACTCATAACTCGAACAAGATTATTGGCTCAATAATTGAAATTCGACTCTTGAATCCATAAAATTAAAATTTTAAATCGTTAATTAGTAGCTACGATACAATTGAAGATTGATGCATTTTCATGCCTAGAATTGAAATACTATTCATTTGGCATGTGAGTTTGGATAAATTAAATGTCATGTCACATTTCGTTTACAAATTAGACATTAGAGATAATAATAATATACTTGTGACTTGCGAGGCCTTTCTTTTATTTGTCTAAAATAATATGGGGCTTCTAGTTTTCGAGTTAGGAATATGTCAGCATCGACTTTGCCATACAATACATTTGCCGCCATTGTTTTTAATGCACCCCACCCCCCATTACTTGCGCTCTTAGTCAAAGTAAAAGCATAATACGAGTAAGTAATACTTTGTTTGAGATAATTTATGTAATTTTCTAAAATCGATCACTATGTTTGTATTTTAGATTATCTATTTGTCCTTTTTTGAAAACTAATTTTCATACACGTTATTATCTTATGTTTGACCCGGCCACTTATTTCTGCCCATTCTATTGCAGGTAAAAAAAAAACTTAGCATATGAGGTTTGATTATATCAATTATCAAATCAGTAAATATATGATATATGTATTTTAACAAAAACAATTATCATTTGATCAGCGTTCATTAATATATATGTATATACACTTAGCACTCCAATTAATTGATGATTTATAGGAGTATATGGACCTCATATTTGTTGAAATCCTTGGTTATTTTGTGTTCTTTAGACGACCACGCTAGAGGTACGTGGATCATTATTCATTATAGATTAATAATAGTAGATCATAGAGGTACGAATCATCATTTAAAAGAGTGTACTTATAGTCTATTATTGTCAGCCATATATTTTTAATAACACTAAGGATGACAATGAGAAGGTACGATTGTGGAGCATAACATATTTTAATGCATATATGAGGGGAGGGTTTGACTCTATGCTGGTGCAAGCTGGTGGGACGGATTTATTGCTTTTTTTAAAAATCTTTGCGGGTTTAAGGCAGGTGAGGGCCAATCTTCAATGCCTAAAGCTCACCGGTTTCGTGTCAAATGACACCTCTTCTGCAATCTAACACATTCTTGAAGAATTTTTATTGTTCTATAACGTCGTAATGTTACTACGGTTGTTTGTGATAAATTTTAATATTATAGAAAATAACTATATATAATCACAAATAAAATATAAAGATATATAATTTTATTGATAAAATAATATGGACACGATCTTGTTCCTCCCCCCAATAGAGATTAATAGTGTATTTCTCAAATTAAGATGATTTGGACTTTCTTGATGCATGAACTAGGGTTTAGGATGGAGTAGCCTCGAGATTAATAGTGTACTTCTCAAACTAAGATGATTTGGACTTTCTTGATGCATGAACTAGCGTTTAGGATGGAGTAGCCTCCAAGAATCTTAACTAAAATTGCACACATCTAGTAGATTCTCCTAAAATTGTATTATTGTTTTATAGCTAGCTCAAAGGGACCCTACCTCTAATACCATGTTAAATTAAGTTTTGGTCCTAACTCACACCCCAAAAGCTGCTCAAAGGGATGAAGATTGTCCAAGTCTTATAAAAAGTCCATCCATCTCATTAACCATCAATATGAGACTTTTGTCATTCTTAACAACATTTCTATTGTATCAAGAGAAAAGAGAATATATATTTTTTTGGAGTATAATCGTAACCACAAATACTTGCTACGTGTATAATTCATAGTTGTATCAATTTGGCCGATATAGATCGTTTATTCTTTTTTTTAATTAAACGTAAAATAAGGATATAGCAACAAGTTTCTAAAACAAGAAGGTTGCAAATATTTATTGACATGTGAATAAGTCGTGACACATGACCTAAATAATCTGGGACGACTTTGTACCAAATTTGATTCCAAAAAAAACAAAAAGTCCACCTGCATTTCATTATTTCTTAAACGTTGAACTTGTATTCAATCCAAACTCACCATACATTATGGTATAACTCCCATCTTGAACAAAAATATTAGAACAATGGAAAATTTACCAATAAATTAATACGCCTTTAACAATCTTGATTAAGAAATTAATTGACTACTCATATATTTTATTTCATTGCGTAGCTCATAAGCAACAAACGATAGTGACTGCAACACTATTTAAGTCGACAAAACCATGCCTTAATTAATTAAACCCAATAATAGTAAGGATATTAGTTAAGTATGATATCTTGTATGCAAATTAATTTATCCAATCCAACAGGAAAAAATGAACGAAATTTTGAGTTTCACGTTTTAGTTGTTGTATATTAAACATAATAATATGGTAAATACATGTATATATCGCCGTTACGTTGATCTATTGACTACATATTTTGTCGTAGAAAACAATTGTATTAAGCAATAATAATAAAAATTATCAAGGAATTTGAAATGGAAAATAGAAGATTAAAGAGAAGTGGAGAACTAAATATAAGTGTGTTAATTTGTGATTAAAGAAAAGTATTTAACTGCTGGGTCAAAACCTAGTTAGTTAAAATAACTGACTAATAATTTTAATTAATTATATATTAAATCTTAAACCAGTAATCATTTCAAGATTTACTGCACAACTAATTAAAATCATTAGGCAGTTATTTTATTAGCTAGGGTTTGGCCGAGAAAAACTTTTTTGTTAAATACTTTTCTTCAGTTAAAAAGTTTCTATCTTGAATTTATTTCATCTTTAAGAAGTTTTTCAATAATGTCATTAAATTTTGTTGGAAATATATATAGATTTTATAGTTGAGAAAGACTAGACTTGTATTATTATTAGTAGGTTGATCGAGTAGGTAACAATTGTTTGAAATTAAATCTCTTTATGTCTAGATGATGAGTTGTCATATTCATCATATAAATATATATAACTCTCAATTCCCATGAGAATATATTTATTACTCCCTCCGTCCCATTTTATGTGGCAATATTTGACTGGATACGGAGTTTAAGAAATAAATGAAGACTTTGAATTGTTTATCAAATTGCCCTTTAAAAAGTAGACTCACTTTTCTCTCTCCTCATAAATGTATTGGAGTATTATTTTAAGATTAAGTGGGACCAATAAGGGTAAAAAAGGAATTATACCTTTAAATACTTACCATATAAGAAAATGTGACATTATTTTAGGGACTGACCAAAAAGGAAATGGTGCCACATAAAATGAGACGGAGGGAGTAATTCTTTAATTTGACCTTATACTCGTAGTTTATTTTTATAATATATACAACGATTTCTCTATGTAAAATCTTTTAAATTATCATTATCTATTCTCCTTCTTTTGCGGCGTAAAACGCTAATTTTGTGTTTATTAAGCAAAACCAAAACTATCAAGAAAAGTAGTAGATTGATTACCAAGCTTATGAAAGGTCAAAAGTGTGTAATTTTTCTTTAAAGTAAAAATGCTTACACTTATTTTCAATAAAGGTGTTTGATCAAGTTTTTAATGAAGAAATAAGTATTTTAAAATAATACTTTCTCTGTCCCATTTTATGTGGCACTATTTCCTTTTTGGTCAGTCCCAAAAAGAATATCACATTTCCTTATATGGTAAGTTTATAAAGGTACAATTCCTCTTTTATCCTTGTTAGTCCCACTTAATCTTAAAATAATACTCCAATACATTTATGAGGAGAGAGAAAAAAGAGTTTACTTTTTAAAGGGCAATTTGGTAAACATTTCAAAGTCTTCATTTATTTCTTAAACTCCGTGCCCGGTCAAATATTGCCACGTAAAATGGGACGGAGGGAGTATCTATTTTTTAATTCTCTCCGTTTTAAAAAAATAATGACCTGCTTTTTTTAGTCATTTTAAAAATTAAGGAATGATCCATTTTCATGACAACATTTTAATTTCAACTTTCCATGTGACATGTTTAAGTCACAAGATTAAAAAATATTTTGATTATTTGTGACATAACATTAATGTATAACACAAAAAGTCTTCTTTATATTCTTAAATTTTCTGTCAAGTCAAACTGAATCGTTCGTTTTTTAATAGATGGAGTAGCTTTTAAGGAGAAAAAGTAGTTTCCCTCAAAAATAAGTAATTTTAATTTATTATATATTAAATCTTAAACCAGTTATCATTTCAAGATTTACTGCACAACTCATTAAAATCATTAGGCAGTTATTTTATTAGCTAGGGTTTGGCAGAGAAAAACTTTTTTGTTAAATACTTTTCTTCAGTTAAAAAGTTTCTATCTTGAATTTATTTCATCTTTAAGAAGTTTTTCAATAATGTCATTAAATTTTGTTTGAAATATATATAAATTTTATAGTTGAGAAAGACTAGACTTGTATTATTATTAGTAGGTTGATCGAGTAGGTAACAATTGTTTGAAATTAAATCTCTTTATGTCTAGATGATGAGTTGTCATATTCATCATATAAATATAACCCTCAATTCCCATGAGAATATATTTATTAATTCTTTAATTTGACCTTATACTCGTAGTTTATTTTTATAATATATACAACGATTTCTCTATGTAAAATCTTTTTAAATTATCATTTTCTATTCTCCTTCTTTTGCGGCGTAAAACGCTAATTTTGTGTTTATTAAGCAAAACCAAAACTATCAAGAAAAGTAGTAGCTTCATTACCAAGCTTATGAAAGGTCAAAAGTGTGTAATTTTTCTTTAAAGTAAAAATGCTTACACTTATTTTCAATAAAGGTGTTTGATCAAGTTTTTAATGAGACATAAGTATTTTAGCATAATACCTATTATTTAATTCTCTCCGTTTTAAAAAAATAATGACCTGCTTTTTTTAGTCATTTTAAAAAGGAATGATCCATTTTCATGACAACATTTTAATTTCAACTTTTCACGTGACATGTTTAAGCCAAAAGATTAAAAAATATTTTTGTTATTTGTGACATAACTTTAATGTATAACCACAAAAATCTTATTTATATTCTTAAATTCCTGTCAAGTCAAACTGAATCGTTCTTTTTTTAATCGATGGAGTGGCTTTTAAGGAGAAAAAGTAGTTTCCCTCAAAAATAAGTAATTTTAATTTATATTTATCAAATTTAAGTTTGTAATAATTTTTTCTTTTTAATAATTTGATACATAAAAGCATACTTTATAAATATTGGCAAGTATATATTACTAACAAATTAAATTACGCCTTAAATGATTTAATCAAATACAATTATCTTTTTTAAAAAGAAAACAAGGAAATCACCTCTTAAATGATTTACTGAAATACAAACTATTCTACAAAATATATTTTTGTCCAAAAAAACGTTTCTAATAAAAAGTACTCATCAACATAAACTGATTTCGACAACTAGGCCAAACAAATAACAGCTCCAAATAAATTTCTGAATTTGACATCGCAATATGAAAAGTATATTGAATTTAAATCAGTACAAGATTGGCTCTATATAAATCTAGGATCTATTGACCCAGTTCTTTTATTATACTAATATTAATTTCACTTAACCTAAAAATGAATTATCTAGTGTTTTCATTCACATTTTGTGTGAGTGGATAAGAGATGAATTGTCAAAAGTAACACAACATGGAGAATCTTGAAATTTGTCTTTTTGATGAAAACTATAAAGGTGGATTTCACATGTAACACAAAGTCTACTTTATCTCATATTTCACGCAACTTCCAAGCTCCAAATTAAATAAATAAAAGTACAGTAAATCTTTTTCATGGGTAATGATGTTTATTTCATCTAAACGCGTAAATAACAAAGCCACCAAACTTTATTCAAAAACCAAATTGTAAAATGTGTAAAAGTTTCAACTTTTCAATAATACTAACATCATTACGGGGAAGAGTCCACATGGAAGATTGTCAAATTATCCCAAAATACAAGTCAAAAATCTCATAACAACAATAATAATGGCAAAGAAAATATTCGTCCTGACTCAATTGATATGACATATTTTTTTAAATTAATTTCAAGAAGAATTTTTCGATTTAATAAGAATTTAACTTAATAAAATGATTTATATCGCCACAAAATTTTAAAATATCTTTTTTAATCTATATTCAAACTACGTCATATAAATTGGAGACAAAAGGAGTAAGATATAAAATTATGTATATATAGGGGTAGCTATAGCTCTGTTTGGTAAGGACTCTCTTCTCCTTTTCATTTAGTGGTTGTTGTTTGAGGCAAATTGGTTTCTCAACTACCATTGTGATTTTTGAAGGCAACTCTCTTTCCATATTTTTCTAAATCAAGAAGAAATAATTAAAGAGATGATAAAAGTAGGGAAAATGGTGGAATTACTTGAAGAATACGGAATCGTTATATCAAGAATGAGAGAGCAGCTGTTTCTTCCAAGGCGTTTGCAGGTTCCTCTGTTTTTACAGAGCCTTCGTTCCCCTGTTATTCAAGATTCTTCTTCTTCTTTCATTGTTTACTTTTAGTTATATATATATAATATTATATATATATATACCAATAATTTTACTTGTTAACTTATAGCTGAGGCAATTTCAATTTTTTTTTGTTTAATTTTCAAATGTACAAATTTGTACTTTGAATCTTGTAATGTGCATCACTATGGATGATGATTCAATTTCTTCAAATCAATAAGAAAAACAGAGGTTTATACTTCATTTCTAGTGAAGAAAGAGTATCAGTTTTGATATCCTGAGCAGAAACAAGAATTTTAACTTTCCGTCGAACCGTACATGTTCTTAGTTCAGATGAGTTCATTTTTGCAAATTATGAATCCTTATTAATTGTTCTATATAGGATAGTTGCTAAAGAATACAACTGAATGAAAGTAAACTTCTAGAATAGTCATATATTTTTTAATATGGTATCAGAGCAGATAAAGATTATGAAAGAATTAGGCCAGCGTCACGAAAATGAATACCACAAGTTCAATCATTCTAACATGTTTGAATTCTCCTATACTTCTACTTTGCTTGAGGATTTACCCTTTTTTTTTTTTTTTTTTGAATTGTTATATGAGAAAAGTAGTGTGTTATTTGTTCTTAGCGTAGGGGCTAGTCTATTAGAAAAATTAGGGGTGTTCACGGATCAGTTTGGATCGGTTATTGGATAAAATAAAAATTAAATCAACTTAATCGGTTTTAAAATTATCAAAATCAAACCAAACTAAATATAGTATGTATTTATCGGTTTGGTTGTTATCGGTTTTGGCTCGGTTTGGTTTGGTTATTCGGTTATTAATCATAGACAAAAATAAAAGAAACAATTTATTCAAAACGTGAAAAAAGTGACAACAATCCATTTAAAACGAAAATAGTTACAATGACTATCATTACAAAACTTTCAATCATTGAATTTACTATGAATAAATCTTCAAAATTCATTATCTTGGCCTAGAAGAAAGAGAAAGTGATATTTTCAATCTTATAAAGAATTGTCACTCATATACATAAAACCAATAAGATAAATATTCTCATCTTGGACATTTTTTCTTTAATAAGTAAATTATAAATAAATTTTGATGAAAACACATATAAGATCTTTAAAATTGTTTATAAAAATAATATATTATGTATGTATATTAATAAAATATATATATATATATAATTTGTCAGTTCGGTTTGGTTATTTCTTCGATTTTTTTCCGAACAAAACCATAACCAACTCATATACTATCGATTTTTAAAAATCTAAAACCAAACCACACCTAACCCAAATAAAAATTGATTTATTTAATCGATTTGGTTCAATTTTTTAATTTGGATCGATTTTTATCCAAACCGTGAACACCCCTAAGAAAAATGAATGGAGTAATCGTTTTACAATCATTTAAATTATAATTATAGGATAGAGAGGGCCTCAACGGCTAAACCCAACTAAATGCGCCTTGTCGATATTGAAATAATGGCAACTGTCGAGGGGTCGTAACCCATGACACTTCTGGCCCCTAAATAAATAATTAATATTAAGTGGGGGGGCTACACATATCCAATTTAAATTTCAAATTTATTTTTTCCAAAATATATTGTATACTATATGAATTGTTATATCTCTTTGATATAAGAGATATTTGTACTGTAGTGACAAAAATAGTCGGGGACCTATGTTGGTTCCCTGATTAGATGTCAGCTATATATTTGGACGGTCCATTTGATTAGTTTAACTATTATTGATGAGAAATTGAAATTGTTTCTTTCATTTCCTTTTTTACATTTTACTTTTTTACTCTTTTTCATCTACCAAATGATGATCATTTGTCATGAATTAAACTAGGGGGGCGTTTCGGACATTTGTCACAGCTTTTCCTGCCGAACAAACTATAATGTGCTCTTGAACCAACATTCTTTTATATTTAACGCTTTTGTTGGCTATAAATAGAGAGATTTTGTTTTAGATTTTATATATAAATTATTTGAATTCTTTCTCTTCTTTAAATTGATTTCTGAATTCGTTTACATAACCAAAATAGTAGAAATTTGTGATTTGCTTGTTGGCTTCGATGAAGTTCTCTAATTTGAAGTGCCACCGTTACGAATAGTTTATTTTTATTTCGTTTTATACGGGAAGGAATTAGTCTGAAACGTTGACAACAATGAATTCTATAAACTAAGAATTAAATTTTATGTTATGTTAACATTTTTTATATTCATCTTACTTTTAATTTTTGGGAGACTAAAATATTTGTGATTCTTTACTTTCGCTTTTTTGGAAACTAAAATTTTTGTGATCTTCTACTCTAATTTTGTACTCAATTTGAAGATATAAAGTTTTCATTGTTTATTAAATTTGGCCTAAGAAATTGGAATATATCTCTATGTTTCATACTAGTTGATCGTTTTTTATTTTACATAGTATTTAAGAAATCATAAATAAGATGGTTAATTTTACTAATTTACCATTTACGCAACATTAAAATAATTTATGAAAAAATATGCTTAATTGCATAAGGCTTATGAATAGATATCTTTGGAATAGATACAAAATAATTAATTAATTAATTCTTGGAAAACGAATTTTTTGGAATCTCTAAATTTATTTAGGCTTCCTAAGAGTATTAGTTGTAGGGGTAAAATGGATTATTTTTTTAAATTAATTTTATCTTGATTCAATAAGTGAACATATATTTATTTTAGTTAGGTGGTTAACTAATATTGAACAGTGGAAATAAAAATTTGTAGAGCATCCCTGAAATTTGGAAAATCAACTTTGTCTAGTTAGCACTGATTTAAGTGCTTAGCGCCAACTAAATCTAGTGAGGTTGTTGGAATGTCATTTAACATATCGCACTAATTCTATTGTTGACCACTAAACTCCAACAAGTTATTTATATAATTTTTTTTGTGTTAGCACTAAACTCTAGTGATTAATGTATCCAAAAAACAATAATATCTTCACATTAGACATTTTTTTGTTGACTTTTTAAATTCAAGCATCTCTTTGAACAACTTAAAAACATGAGTATGAATTTAGCAGCGAAGTTAAGATTTTTAATAAGAGGATTTAATTTTTAAAGAATTACACACACGAACTAGTTAAGGAGATTGCACATTTACTATATATACATAAAACAAATTAACTATATATAAATAATATAATTTTCTGCGAAAGAAAATTCAAATGAATTCCTGACCACAAGATGGCTCCGTTCCTGAGTATGATTCTACTACTTAATGAAAAAGTTATGGTACGTAACATCATTCTAGCAAATAAAATCTTGTATTTTTCATTATATTTATTTTTAAGCTTGCTTTGTTACTGCCTCAAAAGTTATTTGAGCTTGCATTTTAGAATCCTATGTGTGATATTCTTAATTCTTTTGAAATTTGGATATATAATTAATATTTGACTCTACCACTTGTGGGACAGAAAGCCTGTGATTAAAGAGTAAATGTTATGTCATTGTGTTTTGGTGTATGAAGATCTGCCTCAGGTTTTTTGTTGACATTATGTGCAACAGCAGTTGGTGTGGACCTTGCAGGCCACCCACACTGATGTTTAAGTCTCATGGCATCACATGTATATATCCTTATTAATTAAATTCCAAATAATATCATTCACCAAAAAATAATACTAATTTGTTCTAAACTATTTCAACTTCAAATCTTATGAAATTGCTAAAATTGTAATGATATGAAGATATATCGGAAAGAACATCGAAGGAAAAGTTTATTGGTTCCTTTGAGGATATCCGATAAAATAAATAAGTGATACTTTGTCTGTTTCAAAATATTTGTCAAGTTTCGCTTTTTAAAAGTTAATTTGACTATTTTTAGAGATAAATTAAATTAATATTTTAAAATTTAGATATTCGAGAACTACACGATAAATATTATAAGATGCATTTTTTTCCATTTCAATACGGTAAAAAAAAATCTTTCATTCGTTCACATTTACTAATCAAGTTTGGACTTTATAGGTTTTTAAAGAAATAATGATAAGCAGTAATGTTTATTCTCTAGACTTGAGAAATAAGTAAATAATTTTAAGGATAAAATATGAAGAAAAAAGTGTTTTCTCTTGATATGCTAAATGTAAAAATACACTTTTAGTATTATGGACAAAAAAATGAATGGAAAAGTATATCTTAAAATATCAATTAAAATTTATGCAGTTTCACTTCTATAAAAAAAGTATTTCAAGATCGAGTAAAATAGATTTGAAAATATATCATGCATTTATTAATTTAATATGAGTAGGTAACATAATTTGAAATAATTTTTTTTTTATCATTATTGTTATTATACCTAATACCCCTTGCTCGTAATTGGTGATACATCCTTGAGAGACCTAAGCTAATAATTAAATTATGAATGATTCAATGTATTGAGTATTGACTAATCTTTGACGTCCAAAGCTTATCACAAACTTCCCAAATAGAATCTTATATGACTAGTCCCTTCAGAGTCTTAGAAAAACACTAATAATATTAGAAATTAGTGCTGTTCATCAAATACCAATAATTACGGTGAAATGACGTCCATGAATAATATGCTACTATATTGGATCATTCACTGCATCTAGCTGTGATTGCACTTTCTAAATTTATTTGGAAACTTAATTGGATTTTCCTATTTTTCATTTTGCATTGCACTATATACATAATATAAAAGAGTTTATTAAGTGCCACCAACACAAATAAATGAAATTGAAGTCTGCAAGACTACTTATCAGATTATCAACTTCAACCTTCTTACATTATGTTTGTATGATTGTTAAGTCTTGTTTGTATCGTATTATATTGTGTTATATTGTATTGTATTATTTTAATGAATACAATATTTGGATAGATTATATTGTTCTCCGTCATTACATAATGTCACACATTCAGTAAATTTGAGTGATAAACCTACAAGAAAAGTAGGATACGAGGTAGTATTATTATGAAAATGAGGGGTCAAAGAGAAAAAAATAATATTAAGATAACGTTGCGATTATAGTATCGGTCGTTACATACGTTACTTAACGATGAATTAAATAAATATATAATACAATAAAATTAAAGTAATAATCAAAATAAACATTATATTTAAACTAATTATACAATATAATACGACGGCTAATAACCCTCCAAACAAGGTGTTATTGAAGAAAGTTGTTTACCTAATGAGAAGTTTATGTATATTGATTTCAAGTATATTAATCATAATTTGTTACATTCATGCATGCATTTAATTGTCAAGGGGAGCCACAGCCCGTGTTCCTCCTTCCATATCTCTTTAAAAATAAGTGCATAAATGTGTATTGATGTTATTGGGTCTAGGGGTGTACAAGTCAAACTGTAAAATCAAACCGAACCGACGAACCAAATCAAACAGAAAAAAAAACCAACTTGTGGTTTGGTTTGGTTGGTTTGGCGGTTGAAATAAAAAAACCGACCACTCTTGGTTAATTGGTTTGGTATTAAATGAAAAAAAGTCAAACCGAACCCAAACCAAACCGACATAATATATATATATATAATTTTATTTTATTTATAGATAAAAAAATATTATTTAGAATCTACTTTGTTAATATAGTTTTCAGTGTTTATATATTTTATTTCAAATTTGGGCTTGTAAAATTTTGTAAATAATATAATTTTATTTTATTTATAGATAAAAAATATTATTTATAATCTACTTTGTTAATATATTTTTAGTTAGTTTATAGCTTTCAATGTTTATATATTT
>JAJOOR010018439.1:0-29788 GCA_036250505.1 Solanum acaule | reverse complement strand
AGCATCATTATACATATCATCTCATTAATATGCTATCTATCGGGTATGATTATGCATTTTTCCTATGATGTCCATCTATTGTTGCATTGTATTGCATCTCATATACTTAGTACATTCAAACGTACTAATGCATACTCTATGCCTACATGATGTCACCATGTAGGGACCGGAGCACCGCTTGGCCCTCCTCCTCCGTGTGGCTAATATGATTTTTCTATCGAGCTTATTGGTGAGTCCTCCATTCCGGGGACGTTGCTTGTGATCTCTTGCTATGTATAAGAATTTTCCTTTTTAATTATGTATTGACTATGAGGGTGAGCTCGGTAGTTTGTCTTGGCCCTCGCTAAGTACCCATGTTTAGAGGTGGTGTTGGACAAGTTGTGTATTATGCTTGAGATTGACTCATCTATGGTATTTATGTATCATTCTCTTTTTCTCTTGCTTCCTTAGTTCCGATTTCCCCTTGATTATGCTTATCGCCTATGGTCATTTTAATTGCTTCCGCGATCAAGGATGTGTAATGATATGCTATGAGGCTTGTTTGGGGTTCCTTCGGGTTCCCCATTCGCCGGTCACGTCTAGGCCCTAGGCTTGGGTCGTGACATTTATGAATTGTATTGAACGAAGGATAAAGTATTCCTTCACATATGTAAATACAATTCAAAGACTAATGGCGTATAATTTGGGAAATATTGCTTAGCACCGAATGGATATGGACAATGAGGTAAAGGCCCTCCCGCCAATGCAATATCAAGGGTCATCCACAAGGGAACTCATGAGATGGAAGCCCCTTCGCCAATGCAATATAACGGGTTTCTAGAAGCAATTTCCCTATCCTAGAACTATGTGCAAACATAGGACCTTAGCTAGTGGATCCACCTTATAACTAGACATTTTAGTTCTACCCTAGGCAAGTAGAACACCTTTCTTGGTGTGAGGTTACACGGCACCGGATTCCATGTATCTCACATGGTCTATGTCGGTTGAGGCTACTTTTCCCTAATAATGAAGATAATGAATGAGACACGAAACATTCTATAACTTCTTGGTAAATTTGCTTAGTAGCAGTGGGGTTATGGGACTTCACTCCCACATTGCACAAGTGGGTTTAGTAAGGTGTTGTAGGGTGGTTCCTTTACTTTATGTTGAGATTCAATGTATGCATGCATATTGAATGGTTAGTTGATGTTAATGACTTTCCTTATGTTCAAAGTATTATGCATGACTAATTCCTTATTTGTGACCAATGATATTAATGAGGTTTGAAGATGTTGTACATGGCCAAGGTAACTTCAAAGGGGTATTTAGTAAGGTTGGTATTGTGGGATGCCAACTGTACATTGCACAAATGCTTCTTAGGGGTTGCTAAGGTGTGGATATTATCTTATAATGGATATGAATGTGATTGTGGCTTGTGTTGTACATTGGATATACATATTGGCTTCTAAACTCAATAAATGCATTCTTTTCACTAAAATGTCTGATTTATCCTGTTTTAAAGATTTTATGCATGTTTCCACACTTAGTACATATTATGTGCTAACCCCTTTTCTTCCTTCTACTAAATGAGTGTAGGTTTAAGCTAGGTGATTACACTCTCGTTCGAAGAATACTTGGATTGCTATCTCCAAGTAGTTGGTGAGTCCTCAAGTTCGAGGACAGGATCTCTTACTTTCTTAGTCATGTCGTATTTCGTATATTGAGACTTCTATTGATGTATAAGGGCTACATCCCAAAAATTTGTATTCTTTGGTTTAGATGGTGTAAGAAACAAGAGTCTAGTTTCCTATGATTTTCGTATATGAAATATGAAGTTGAACTTCCATTGTAAAAGTTTTAAATTTTCCGCATTATTTCTATTTCTTATGTCATGATGATGCTATATGGCTTGTATGAGACCCATTTTGGGTGAAGTACGCTGTGTTACCACTTGGGGGGTGCTCTCGGGTCGTGACAAATGTGGTATCAGAGAATAAGTTTTTGGGGATAGTATTTAAGTTGATGTCTCATACACCGCATCTAGTAGAGTCTTGTTCATGAGTGTGAAGCGCGCCAGTCTTATGAATGAGATGCTATAGGATGTTTAGGAACTCTCACTTTCTTCATTACTCTTTAGTCGTGCTTAGAGTTTCTACTTTATATGGTCCTTTCTCCTAATCCTTTTCTTGTGCATATAGGATATGAATACAAGAAGTGGTAATGCAAGAAGGGCACCAGAGGGAAATGTGAATGAGGAGGTTCCCCCTCAAGCTCCTCAAGGCCCTCAAGCTCATAATGATGAAGGGATCATGACTAATGTTGAGCTAAGGAATGCTTTCCAAACTTTGACGCAACTCATTACGGTTCAAGCAAAAACCGTCATCACTCAAGCTCAATCTATGAAGGCTCAAGCCAACCAAGAGGTTAGGCCCCGGGTGGAACCCATTGTGGGTACTATGGCCTCAAGGTTGAGAGACTTCACTAGGATGAATCCCCCTATGTTCTTGGGTTCTAAAGTGAATGAAGACCCACAAGACTTCTTGGAGGAGGTTTACAAAATTGTGACTTCTTGGCGATTTTGTCTATTTGAAAATCTCACCCATGAAGGAGGTGATGAGGTTTGGCAAAAAGGGGAAACTTAGTCCCCGGTTTGTGGGTCCCTACCAAGTCTTGAAATGAGTCGGTAAAGTTGCATATGAGTTTGACTTGCCAAGTGAGTTAACCCCGGTTCACTCGGTGTTTCATGTATCCATGCTCAAAAAGTGCATTGGTGATCCGGCATCCATTCTACCTTTAGAAGGCTTAGGAGTTGATGAGAACCTTACATATGAAGAGGTTCCGGTCGAAATTTTAGACAGGCAAGTGAAAAGGTTGCGAAATAAAGAAGTTGCTTCAATTAAGGTTCTATGGAGGAATAATTTAGTTGAGGGTGCTACATGGGATGCCGAGACCGATATGAAGTGCCGCTATCCTCATCTTTTTCCTTCTACTCCTACCTAAACTTGAGGTAAGTAATTCCTCTTGAATTTAGTGCGTTGGGAGTCAGGTGCATTTTGTGAGTTTTCATGATTCCTGTTGAGCATGTTCTTGTGAGAATTCATGATTTGCATATATTGAGTTTTCATGGATTACATATGTTCCCCATGTTGATTGCATTTTTATATGATGAGTGCAATTGTTGGTTTCATAATGGTGAAATGATGAACATGTTTAGTTATGTAATGAATGACTTGTTGGCTCTATATTGATGTGTTGAGCTTACTTGAGTTGGAGAAGTTAGTTCCTCCTATATGTATATGAGAATTCATGAGTTTCCATGCATGTTGAGTTGGAAGATGCAGTTCCTACTTTCTTGCAATGCATTGACCATGTCTTATAATGGAGATGATGTTTACCTCCTATGAATCTTGCATTTTGTTGTTGCATACTCGTTGGGCTGCTAGTCTTAAGTCTGCACTTCCCTAAAGTGTCTAGATTTACATTCGAGGACGAATGTCCCCAAGGGGGAGATAATGTTACACCCTGGAAAAATGTTAGGGTGAACTAGAGCCTCATGGTGTGGGTTAGAGTAACCTTAAGGCAACGACTAGGCTGTCTTAGAGCTTAAATGGTTAAGGAAGGAGTCTAGGGTGAAGTCTAGGACCCTAAACTACCTAAGAAAAATCGAGGGAAAACAATAGCTACCTTAAGTCCATTCGGCGATGGGCAGTAGCTTCGCCCGTGAGACTTGGCGATGCGCCAAGGGACTCTTCTCGCCTAGTGGACAGCAACCCCTCAAGTCCAAGCTGCTAGAACAAAGGGCGGAATGGGGGAAGGATCGCCTAATGGATTGGCAACTCGCCCATGGTCCCTCCCCATCGCCTAGTGAGCTGCCCATTTAGGGAGCTCACTGTAGCTTTGGGCGGAACCAAGGTGCATTGGGCGTGACGCCTAAGTGCTTTGGCGAGCCAAGGTGTGCCAAAGGGCGGACTACAACATGAAAGAGGAAAGGTTGGGAGTTTAATTGAGGGTCTTTTAGTAAGTTTTTCCTAAACTTAAACCAATACTTTCTACTCTTTTCCTACTAAATATAAATACTTTTTAGAGTCAAATTCTCCCTTTCTAATTACTCTTAAAAGAAATAAAAGAAGACCCAAATCCTTGCAATAATTCTCTCTTTAGAAGTTCCTCCATTGAAGAACCCCAAGAACTTGAAGATTAGGGCTCGTGCTCCAAGGTTTTCCACTCCAATTCGTGGGAAAGGCTTTGATTAAGGTATGGGGACCTTCATTCATGGAATTCCTTTCTCCATGAAGCCCTTCAAACTCTAATTTTGAAATTTGGTATATTGTTCAAAAACTAGGGTTTCTATTCTAATCATTGGTTCTTCTTAAAAATGATTTCATCTTGTTAATTACATTATACTATGGATGAATTGATGTTTAACAGTGATTTTCATTGTAAAACTCCCCTTGAACCCATGTATACCCCATGACCCGAATTTCAAGTATTGTGATGGGTGTATTGATGCAAAAAAATTTACTATGAATTGCTCCTACATGAATTTAGTTATTGAATCTTGTTCTATCCATGCCTATTGTAGTATCTTTGGGTGTAATTGTGAGACATGATTCATGACCTTAAAAAATTGTAAATTGCTAGGGTTTGTGCATATGAATGACAGATGTGTATAAACTATTAATTCATTTAGAAAGTAAATCTCCTACGACTAATGTGTAAAGTTAGTATTGTTGAAAGGTAGTTCTCCCTTACCCTTACACTTGAGATCATATGTATTGTCTAGTATGATGATATTGTTGTTGTTGGGTTGTTGCAAGGACAATTACACACACACATTACTTCATGCATAGACATGATTATGATGTAATCAAATGGTGTTAATTGAAAGTATAGTTCTCATATGCACCTTTACACATTATTATGCATGAATTGTACCTAAACCATGTTGATCCTATTGTGTTGATTGAAAGTCCATTCTCAAGAGAACACATGATATTGGTGTGAAAGTTATTCTCACATACTAATTATGATTCTAGAAGTTGAAAGTACATTCTCACCTTTAAATGAATCAATGAGCTATTTTATGAATTGTATTGAACGAAAGATAATGTATTCCTTCACACATGTAAATACAATTCAAAGACTAATGACGTATAATTTGGGAAATATTGCTTAGCAACGAATGGATATGGACAATGAGGTAAAGGCCTTCCCGCCAATGCAATATCGAGGGTCATCCACAAGGGAACTCATGAAATGGAAGCCCCTCCGCCAATGCAATATGGCGGGTTTCTAAAAGCAATCTCCCTATCCTAGAACTATGTGATAACATAGGACATTAACTAGTGGATCCACCTTATAGCTAGACATTTTAGTTCTACCTTACACAAGTAGAACACCTTTCTCGGTGTGGGGTTACACGACACCGGATTCCATGTAGCTCACATGGTCTATGTCGGTTGAGGTTACTTTTCCCTAATAATGAAGATAATGAAAGAGACACGGAACATGCTATAACTTCTTGGTAAATTTGCTTAGTAGGAGTGTGGGTATGAGACTTCACTCCCATATTGCACAAGTGGGTTTAGTAAGGTGTTGTAGGTTGGTTCCTTTACTTTATGTTGAGATTCAATGTATGCATGCATATTGAATGGTTAGTTGATGTTAATGACTTTCCTTATGTTCAAAGTATTATGAATGACTAATTCTTTATTTGTGACCAATGATATTAATGAGGTTTGAAGATGTTGTACATGGCCAAGGTAACTTCAAAGGGGTATTTAGTAAGGTTGGTATTATGGGATGCCAACCGTACATTGCACAAATGCTTGTTAGGGGTTGCTAAGGTGTTGATATTATCTTATAATGGATATGAACGTGATTGTGGCTTGTGTTGTACATTGGATATACATATTGGCTTGTAAACTCAATAAATGCATTCTTTTCACTAAAATGTCCGTTTTATCATGTTTTAAAGATTTTATGCATGTTTCTATACTTAGTACATATTATGTGCTAACCCATTTTCTCTCTTCTACTAAATGAGTGTAGGTTCCGGCTAGGTGATTACTCTCTCGTTCGAAAAAGACTTGGATTGCTATCTCCAAGTAGTTGGTGAGTCCTCAAGTTCGAGGACGGGATCTCTTACTTTCTTAGTCATGTCGTATTTCGTATATTGAGACTTCTATTGATGTAGAAGGGCTACGTCCGAAAAATTTGTATTCTTTGGTTTAGATGGTGTAAGAGACAAGAGTCAAGTTTCCTATGATTTTCGTATATGAAATATGAAGTTGAACTTCTATTGTAAAAGTGTTAATTTTTCTGCATTATTTCTATGTCTTATGTCACGATGATGCTATATGGCTTGTATGAGACCCATTCGGGGTGAAGTACGCCATGTTACGACTTAGGGGTGTTCTCGGGTCGTGACAGTCATGCACCAAAGTTTCAATATAAAATTGTGAAGTGTGAGATTGACAAACTTGAACTTTATCATTCCAAAATAAGCTCAAGCCTCCAGATAAACCAACAGGGTCCACAATTGTAGCATAAGGCATATTAAGTTGCCTCTGAACTCGCTTAACAATAATATCCTTATTTTTAGTTCTACTAAGAAAAATCATATCTGGGGAGTGGAGATGCATAGTCTCCTTCAAAAAAGGAACTGTCAAGTCCCCCCCCCCCCTCACAGGCCTCAACAATTCCATACCATAGCCCTCATTGTGGAGAGGGAAGCCATTTGGGGCTGGCCTTCCGCTCCACCACAATTTTATTCTTTTTTGTTTGTATACCGAAAAGTAACTCAGTATCACCTTTTCGTTTTTCCTTATATATTACATACATTCTGCTAAAACAACATCCTCATCAAGCGTTGCATTAGAAGTATCATTCTTCAAAGTAACATAAAATCCAACTTGTCTTGCCATTGTTTCCAATTTCTCGTTTTCCTCCCCTAATTGTTATTATCTTTCATTTGTTTAGATAGATTATTTTGTTCTGTTATAGGTTCACATGATAATACTTGAGCCGAGTCTTTACTACTATATATAATAAGATTATTAGTACATACTTGGTCCTTGTCTTCTTGTTCAGTAGTTGTTTTGGTGTGGGCGTCCATCATTTCAGGAGATGTGAGAACTTGATGTATGTTGTCTTGCACTTCCTTCGAGTTAATCTGCGTAGTATCATCTTTTCCTCTTGTTGTGCCGTCAGACATATTCGCATTATCTGAAGTTTGTGAACTCGTGTCATTCTTCTTCGAAGCCATATTTAAAACATGTTTTGAGCTTGTTGTAATCCCAACATAATTATCTTCTCCCACATTACTTATTCCACCACCAAATTCTTTTTCATGTGATCCATAATTTGTTACCTCCATAGGTTGCATTTGGTTTGAGTCCTCCCTGCTTAGTACATTGTTATCCTTCCTGCTCAAACCCATAATTTCCTTCCCTTTTGGTTCATTTTGAACCTGTGTATGAACTACTTCAGCACCTTTTTCCAAGTGTTGCAAACTGTTTACAATTCTTTCAACTCTTCTCCCATTAACCACTGGACTTCCATTAGTAGTGTTTGTCCCTTGTCGCCTACGCTTTTCCTAGAAAGGAGCATGGTTCTCTGCTTTTAGCCAAATCCCAAACTGATCAGTTTTAACTGTGCAATCCTGTACATCCTTGGCTCCGTGGGCACATGTTTTCTCATTATGTCCTAGCATACCACAATAATAGCACACGTAAGGTAGATTTTCGTATCTTATTTCAACCCACGTAGTTTCCGATCCTAATTTGATCAACTTACCCCTAGGTAATGGCTTAGTTATATTCATCATGGCTTTTAGCCCTATATATTGTCCATCTTTGCTTCCATTTTTAGGGATTACAATATCCACGATACCTCCTAACGCATTTTCGATTTTACGCCCAACGTCCATTAACACCCAGTGTAAGGGGATGTTCCAAACTTGAACCCATAACTCACATACATTAAAAATTGAAGAAGTACTCTTCAATCCTAGTTCCTAGATCTGTATATTAAGGAGGAATTTATCATACAACCATGGTGTGCCAAATAATACTTTATTCATACCTTCTTTATCTTTGAATTTGAACTGGAAAAAATTCCATCCAATTTCCTTTATTTGCAGTCCTGTTGGATTTCCCCAAGCCACAGGCATAGTGTTCTTGACGCCTTGGAGATTCACTTTCTTATCCGAGACAACCTTACCAAACAGACTTACCTCACAATCATTTGTGCTCGACAGAACATCCGAAATTTCAATTGACACAGTCTCCTTTTCTTCCTCCGTAAGAGCAAATTGATGTAATCTTTCAATAATTTCTTTCGTCATCTCTACAATTGTCTGTTTTACCTTCCAAGAGGGGTTGATTTGATACTCTCTGTAGCCTAATTGCAGCGAAATTTGAAGGTTTTTGATGGTTGAAAGTCGATTTAGGGTTTAAGATAGCACCTAGAAATTCTAAAATTGACGGATAAAAAGGATTCAAGGCAGAGATTGGTAGGCTTTTGAGGTTAGGAATAGTTGTTTGATGGTGATTATCTATAGATTTGGTTAGAAGAACTTCAAGGATTGAAACCCCACTGAGGAGAAGAAAACTCTCATAGGCAGAGAGAGAAAACCCTCAGTCGGTGGACCAGGGACTTTCTTAAGATAGTTGACATGCCATAATTGATGTACTAGACTCTTTTGCTTAAGTTGTAGACCAAAAAAACTTTGAATAATCTAAAGTCTTCTTCTCCAACAAGGGTAAAATGTCGTATAAAAGAATCATTTAGTAAGCAAGAAGGATCCTCATTTGGCAGATATCTAGGCTTCCTACTCACTACCAAATAAACAACACAATCGGACCAACTTTCAATTACAAATTGACAACTTCAAAATTTGATTAGCAGGTTGGAAAACCAAATTCCTTAGTTGGAAACTTTGTAGAGATGGCAATTGCGGCAAGGCATGACAAGTATGAGCCTTCACCCTGCTAAGATTTTGATCTACCCTATGTTAGTGTAGGCATTTTAATATTATATTAATTTGTACCATTGAATTGCCACATTAACAATATTCTGTATGTTGGAGCAGCCTGCCTCTAAATCATTGTTGCAGGGTTAGGCATTTGTGCCTAATTACTCACCTGTTACTCAATGTCTATAGGTATTATTGCCCTTTATTTGTTGGTTCCGTTGGAGGTTACTGTTTGAGGCAGAAGTTGGTCAACCATGGCCATTACTTCTCTAAATTATTTCTCCTTTATTCTCACTCTTTATTCCTCCATTATACTTTGTAACCTATGTAACTCATAGACCATTTATCTTCACTATTTACTACTCCATTATCTTCCTATTCATTGTTAGGAAGACTTCTTCTATTACAAATAATGGTGGTGTTCATTTGTTTAACATACAAAAAAAAATATAGAGTGCATAAAGTTTGTCAAAAAAAGAGAGTTTTTATAAATTGAATGCGGATGTTCTTTTTGTGGAGCTTTTGACTCAACTCTTGTCCAGAATTTGTTGAGTTACACTTTTGTGATTAGGCTGTTGTATCCTGGAGGGAACAAGTCAAGAAGGACTACTGCTGGACCGGTGAAAAACATTTGTTGCAGTGGGCTTGAATATCTTTAAAGAGAGCGAGATATCCGCGCCTCAGCCTGAAGAGATTTTTATTTCTTCATTTTATTTCCAATTGTAATCATGTAATTTTGTTATCTTGTAATTTTTCACTAACAATTTTAAGAAGATTCACAATGGCTACAATTGAAAAAACCGCGGATGTCAAGATGGGAGACCTTAACAAGCCATTTCGGTTTAATGGTAACCATTTCAAGAGATGGAGGGGTAATGTACTTCTCTACTTAAGTCTTCTCAATGTTTTTTATGTGTTAACTGAGAAGAATCCTAATAAAGTCAACATCACCTCTATGAATGATGATGAAACTATTTCTCATCTAGAGAAAGTGGAAAAATACGATGGTGATTCCTATAAGTGTCGATATTATATTTTTAATCGTCTATCTGATAATTTTTATGATTATTATGATAGAACATACTCTAGTGCAAAAAAAATTTGGACAGCATTACAGAGTAAGTATGATACCGAAGAGGCTGGAGCGAAAAAATATGTGCTTTGTAGATTTTTTCGTTTCCAAATGGTTGACAATAAATCAGTGGTAGACCAAGCTCAAGACTTGGAGAGCTCAGGTCTGAGGAGGTTAAAATTGGAGATAACCTTATTGTTTGTGGCATAGTAGATAAACTTCCACCTTCTTAAAAGGAATTTCAAAAAACTATGCGCCACAAACAAAAGAAAACCTCTCTTGAAACCTTGATAATGAAAATTCGGATGGAAGAAGAGGCAAGGGGCCAAGATTCACTTTTACAATCAGAAGAGAGCCACATCACAACAAAGGTAAATTTAATTACTTCAAATAATGCTACTCCTAAATCTCACAAAAAATCTTTTTTGAAGCCTAAGAAGAAAAAATTCAAGAAAAATAACGGTAGACTTCCCAAGAAAAATACTGGTGAAAATAACCAAACATAAAAATCAACAAGTTCAAGATAAGGGACCGTGGTTTATTTGTGGCAAGAGTGGACATATTGCTCAATTTTGCAAATTCCGGAAACACGGTCCTAACCCTCAGGCAAACGTTATCGAAGAACCTTTTGTGGCGGTGATTACCGACATAAACATGGTTGAAAGTGTTGATGGATGGTGTGCTAATTCTGGTGCAAGCTTTCATGTCTGTTATGACAAAGACTGGTTTAAAAAATATACTCATTTCAAGGAGCCCAAAACCATCATGCTTGGTGATTCTCACACAACTTAAGTGCTTGTAACGGGAGATGTCGAATTGTGTTTTACTTTTGGAAGGGTATTAACTTTGGAAGATGTACTTTATACTCCTTCCATGAGAAAAAAATTGATGTCTAATTTTCTCCTTAATAAAGAAGACTTTAAACAAATTATTGAATCTGATCCATATGTAATTGTGAAGAAAGGTATTTTTGTGGGGAAGGGGTATGCTTGTGATGTAATGTTTAAACTGAATGTTGAAATGAATAAAGTTTCTACTTCTGTTTATATGCTTTCTTCTACCAATTTTTGGCATGCTCATTTGTGTCATATTAATGATCATTATGTTTGAATTATGAATATTTTAGGATTAATCACAATGGCTAAAAATAATTTTGAAAAGTGTGAGGCTTGTAGTAAAGCCCAAATAACTAAAAGGCCTCATTTCCAAGTTGAAAGAAAAACTGATTTGGTAGAATTAGTTCATACTAATATTTGTGAACTTGGTGAAATTTTAACTCGCAGAGGTAATAGGTATTTTATCACTTTGATTGATGATTTTTCTAAGTTTACATATGTTTGCTTGATGAAAAATAAAAGTGATGCTTTTGAAAATTTTAAAATTTTTCTCCATGAGGTTGAAAATTAGTTTGGAAGAAAAATAAAAAGAATTAGAAGTGATAGAGGTCGTGAATATGAGTCAAATGAGTTGAATTCTTTTGTTAGATCATTGGGAATAATTCATGAAACTAATCTCCCTATTCTCCTTCATCTAATGGTGTAGCGGAAAGGAAAAATAGAACTTTGGTTGAATTGATTAATGATATGTTTATTGAGTCGCATGCACCTTTATGGGGTGAATCTATCTTAACCGCTTGTTATGTATTGAATTGTGTGCCTCATAAAAGAGTCTAAATTGACACCTTTTGAATTGTGGAAAGGTCACTAGTCAAATTTGGGATATCGAAGAGTTTGGGGTTGTCTAGCCTTTGTGAGGCAAATAGATCCCAAAATTACAAAGTTAGGTAAGAAAGTTACTACTTATGCTTTTCTTGGTTATGCTTCAAATAGTACAACCTATAGATTTTTTAATCCTGGAGATAATACTATAATAGAATCGGGTGATGCTATTTTTCATGAGAATAAATTCCCTTCTGATTCTAAAAATAGTGGGGTCAAAGGTTTGAACAAAATATTTTGTCATTACCTAGTTCTTCTACTTCTACTTTGAAAAATAAAGAAATTGATGATTTTGAGTTAAGAAGAAGTAAAAGAGCTAGAGTAGAAAAAGATTTGGTCTTGATTTTTATGTGTTTAATGTTGGAGATGACCCTCTCACTTTGGAAGAAGCATTATCTTCACATGATTCTATAAAAGAGGTTGTAAATGATATAATGGAATCACTAATTTCTAATAAAACTTGGAAGTAAGTTGATTTATCACTGGGTTGTAAAACTATTGGTTGCAAATGGGTCTTACGAAAAAGAATTGAAACCGGATGGATCTATTGATAAATACAAGGTTAGACTAGTTGCAAAAGGTTTTAAACAACTAGAAAGAATTTTTTGTTACTTTCTCACCGGTAACAAAAATTACATCCATAAGACTTTTAATTGCTATGGCTGAAATTTTTGATTTGCAAATCATCAAGTGGATGTAAAAACAATTTTTAAAAAAAATAGAGACCTAAATGAGGAAATTTATATGGAGCAACCCGAATATTTTGTTGAAATAGGCCAAGAAAGCAAAATGTGTAAACTTACTAAATCCCTGTATGACTTGAAACAGACACCTAAGCAATGGAATGAAAAGTTTTATTCATGCATCATTGAAAATGAGTTTAAAACAAATGAGTGTGATAAGTGCATTTATCATAAGTCTTGGAATAATTCACATGTTATTATTTGCCTATGTGTTGATGATTTATTGATTTTTGGCTCTAACATATATGAATGTTATTGATGCAGCTAAAAATATTCTTTGAAGATATTTTGATCTAAAAGATCTTGGTGAGGCAAGTTTTATTCTTGGAATAAGAATAACAAGAACATGTGATAGAATATTCGTTGACCAGTCACATTATGTTGAGAAAATTTTGAAAAAAATATAATTTTCTTGATTGCAAGCATGTAGTAACTCCTTTTGATTCAAGTGTTCACTTAATTTTTATTGAAAGTGAAAATGATGTAATAAATCAAAAGGAATATGCTAGCATAATTGGAAATTTGAGATATGTGACTGATTGCACTAGGTCTGATATTGCTTATGCAGTAGGAGTACTTAACAGATTTACAAGCAAGATAGGTAATTAACATTGACATGTTATAACAAGAGTTATGAGATATTTAATTGGAACAAAAAATTATGATTTGTTCTATAAAAAATATCCTGTTGTACTTGAAGGTTTTTCTGATGCAGATTGGAACACCTTATCGGGTGATTCATGTTCTACCACTGGTTTTGTCTTTACTTGAGGTGGTGGTGCTATTTTTTGGAGATTAAAAAAATACAAACTATAATTGTTAACTCTACCATGAAGGCTGAACTAATTGCTTTAGCTTCAGCTAGTGAAGAAGCGAAATGGTTAAGAAATTTATTATTTCAAATACCTTACTTTGAAAAATCAATTTCTCCTTTTTTAATTCATTGTGATAACACTATTGCAATTGGTAGAGTTCAAACTGTTATTACAACGGTAAATCTAGACCTATAAGGAGGAAACACAGTAATGCAAGATCGTATTTGACAAATGGTACCATTAATGTTGATTATGTCAAATCTTGTGATAATCTTGCAGATCATCTAACTAAGGCCTTAACAAGAGAAAATGTCTGGAGCACATCGAGGGGGATGAGATTGAAGCCTATAAATCCTTGAGACATATATGAGGAAACCCAACCTGGGGCTAGAGATCCTATAACCAGGTTCAAAGAGAAAAACTAATCATATGATGACTTGCTGTGAAAAAATGTACTATTTTTTTTATTCCCTCCCTATGATGTGAGTGCATTGTTTCCTGTAGCGATTTGTGAAGGTTGAGTTGATAAAACTCTTAATGAATATCTGTAGCCCGTATGAGTGGAGTATTAAGCTTACAAGAACACTCTCGATAGATTTCACCTATGTGAGTGTGGAAAGTAGGTCGCTTCCTATGAGAATTGAGCTTATTCTCCAAGGCACTCATGAAATCGGGATAACACAAGGCCGTAACGTCCTAACTTTTAAAGCTCATGTCAACACCTTGATTATTGTGTGTGAGCGGTGATATTTTATTTTCCTTAAGCTGTCATAGTTCAAGTTTGAGACCACTATGACTCTAGAGTAAAAGTTACTGTTTCAGTAAATGGAGGTTCAATGTAGAGCACACCTTCATTATGCATAGTATTCTTCCTTTGCTGATGAACTCTCTGATCTAATATTTAAATGGGCGGGGGATTGTTAGTGCAGACATTTTAATGTTATAATAATTTGTATCATTGAATTGCCACATTAATAATATTTTTTATACGTTGGAGCAACCTGCCTCTAAATCATTGTTGCAGGGTTAGGCATTTGTGCCTAATTACTCACCTGTTAATCAATGCATATATGCATTATCGCCCTTTATTTGTTGGTTCCTTTGGAGGTTACTGTTTGAGGCAGAAGTTGGTCAACCATGGCCATTACTTCTCTAAATTATTTCTCTTTTATTCTCACTTTTTATTCCTGCATTATACATTGTAATCTATATAACTCCTAGGTCATTTATCTTCACTATTTACTATCCCATTATCTTCCTATTCATTGTTAGGAAGACCTCTTCTACTATAAATAGTGGTGGTCTTCATTTGTTTAACATACACAAGAAAAAATATAGAGTGCATAAAGTTTTGTCGAAAAAGGGAGTTTTTATTAATTGAAGAGCGATGTTCTTTTTGTGTAGCTTTGGATGCAACTCTTGTCCAGAGTTTGTTGAGTTACACTTTTGTGATTAGGTTGTTGTATCCTGGAGGGGACAAGTCAAGAAGGACTACTGCTGGACTGGTAAAAAATATTTGCTACAGTGGGCTTGAATCTTCTTAAAGAGAGCAAGATATCCGCGCCTCAGCCTGAAGAGATTTTTATTTCATTTTATTTTCAATTGTAATCTTGTAATTTTATTATCTTGTAATATTCCACTAACACCCTATCTTGGATTGGTTTAATATTTTAAAAGAATATGTACCCCGCCCCACCCTACTCTATTCAGTGCTGCCCCCTTTAGTCCCTTTTTCCCTCTTTTTTGGCCATTTGTAATATACTATTCAACTTCTTTTTTAAAAAAACTGTTTCGATTTTTTTGGTGGAACATGTAAAATTTATATGTGAATGGGAGTTGATAGTCGATGGTCTGGTGAAGGAGTAATAGTTTCTCACAAGTTCATTAGCCAATAAGTTGAGTTAATATCTCGAAAGGTTACTTAACTTTGATAATTTACCTAATAAATTTATTGAACTTTGTTCCATATCAATTAAAACATTCAACTAAATTTACTATTAAACAAATCAACATAGCAAAATAAGAGTTGCTACGGTAACACATAAAAAATTTCTAAGTTAAGACCTAAATCATTCTTGTATACATATAGGTATGAACCAAATAATTCCTATTTATAAATATTTGCTAAGGTCATTTCATTAGTATGGGAAGAGTTTTGGAGATCAATTAAGGTCATAAAAATCCTCTAGCACAAAGTTGAGTTGAACGCTCCTTTACTGATTGAGTTTCGATGTAAGTTTTTGATATGGCCAACTTCAATCAGGAATATCTCAAAGAATATGAAGAGTTATGTGGAACATAATTTATCAATTTAAAATATTATAGTCTTCTTTCCAATGCAACAAATCATTTGTCAACCCAATATTTATACACAAAGTTATGTCCATTTTACTAGACATTATCGTGTTGTGCGCCAGCTGCTTGATAGCACATTGAGGTAGTGGCTGCTACCTTGTTATGCTTCCAAGGCATTTTCTGTGCAATAGTACCCGCCAGAAGCGTCTTATTAACCCCCCAAAGATGTGGGTTCACTTTCCTAGTCCAAAAATTTATCTTAGAAAGAGAAGCACTCAAGAACCCAACTTTCTCCAAGGTTCTTCCATCATATTTGGCCATAGAATATTAATAATATCTTAATCTAAACACAAATTAATACCTCCTACCCATGGAATCCATTAAAGAAAATCCACTTCTAAGGTTCAAGAAATGTATTCTTGGTATCTTTTTCCTTCGAAGATCAGCCTTTCTCAAGAATTTGGAGCATATAAGGCTTGTAAGGTTGTCTCCTCGTGTTGGAACAACTTGTTCATCCCCACAAACTATGTTCCGATATTTCAAAGTATCTTCCATGAATGAATTATGGTTAGAATGAAATCCTATGTTCTTGAATTGATCTTGATTCTTTATGAAACCCCATGAATCCTCTATTAAACCATCCTTTTTACAAGATTTTCTCCCTGAAATTATGAATAACTATGAAAGTAACTATTTCTAGTTTGAAAACTTACGTTTTATGATTTATTAATGACCTCTTAATAACTTCTTAACGATTTCTTGATGAATTCTTGAAAATTCTTCTTTTGCTATGAATCCTAGAATAATGAGCTGTGAAATTCCCCAAAAGTAAATTTTATGATGCTATCATATGTTTCCTTGATTTTTGATGCCCTTGTGAAATCTTCCACAAAAATTACTGGAAGAAAATTTACTAACTATCAAGTTATGTATGTATAGAAATTCATGTTTCTCATGACAATTCTTTATGAATTCATGAATTCTTATGATTTTATTCATTCTCTAAGAAAATCTTATTTCAAGAGTCTGTCTTTTTTTCACCATGAGATTTTAAAAGCATAAATTATGATTCTTATGACATTCATTCAAGCATCAATCCTATGAGGTTTTGCCCAAAGCTATGAACCCATGTGATTTATGATATGATTACATGATTTCAAATTATGAACTATGGTATATGAATTTCATGTGTTCTTCAATGATTTTCATCGTATGTACTATGAAGTATGTTTTCTCATGATTTCTACAATATATGCATATGATTTACGTTATGACTTATGGAATTCAAGACAAACATGCATCTCTTATTATCTTTCCAAGATATGTACATAATTCATGTTATGACATATGGGCTTCCAAGAAAAACATGTTTTTCATGGCTGTTATGCGAAATTATGACATATGAGCTTAAAGCTGTTTCATGATGATTTTTCGATCAAGTAATGGTTAACACCAAAAAGGCATATAGTTAGATAATGAATGTACGAAACTATGTATATCAACGTAGCTTAAGGATCATACCATTTGTTTGGGTGACTACTCTATATGCCCCTGGTAAAAGCTTATTATGGATCCACAAAATATGTATGACTCAAACCCCCGACATGGCATGTGGTGGCTTAGCAGATTGGATCGTGATCAAACTACATGTGTTCCCATGCAGATTATGTCGGGTTAACTTAAAAAGTATGATATTTTATGACATAAGATTTTGGTCACTAGTTGTAAAGAGTTTTGAAAAATGCATGGCATAAAGATATTCAACTAAGGAACATTCAATTCACTTATTGATTGTTCAGTTTCATAAGTTAATCTTGAGCTCTTTAGTTTCAGTAATTGATGTTAATAATCATAATGTTTCTTACATTCCTGTACTTGGATATTTCATGATCTTGATGTATAGCACATTCATGGTTAATTTTCCATCTTTATCACTTATAGTTTCATTATAAATTCAACTATTTTACATACCACACATTTCATGCAGACTTCATTCGGCGTTGTTATCATTTTATGTGAAGATTTGGAGATTAAGACCCAAATACAGAAGATTCATTAGCTCCAGTTTCCTCAGCTTAAGTGAGTCCTTCTTACTCTCAGAGGACTTAATCATATTGAGTTCATGACAATTTAGGTGAGTTACGAATATTCAATAATAAGAGAATTTCTTAGATGGTAAGTATCTCTTCCAACCCTGAGATTGTGAGTTTTAGTCACCATAGGAGAAAAAAGGTGGGAGCTCCTAGGGAGGGGTAAAAAGGAAAGAAGAAAAAAGAAATAAAATATAAAAATAATAATGTGGATTCATTTTAGTCGTCATGATATAAATTAGGGAACAAAATAAGTAGCCACGTAAGAATGGATACTACAATTACTTAAAATAATTTTATTTCTCAACTATTACGATGATCCACACAATAAATAAGGTAAAATACTATCATATTTTCTACCTAAAAATTTCTTTTTTTTTAAGATCAAGTAGGCCATAAGGTAATTTCAGTAAAAAAAGAAGGAAAATTTCTGGCCAGAAAGGCCTAAAATACAAACTAAAGAAAGAAAAGCAAACCAAAGTAGAAAGACCCAACAAAAGGGACCAAGCTGGTGCTACAAACAAGAGCTTAGAAGCTTTCTTTTCTCCATCTAGCTGACTTTGCCGTGAAAATTCAATTCCGGCGATTAAGTGTTTGACTGTCTTGTCCTCTATCTCTATATGCTAAGATCCTTTGTAGCCCAAATTCTAAAGCTCTAACCCATCTCGAAAATGTTGAACTAGTTTTGAAGTGGGTGACCTGTCCTCCATTCTAGGTGAATGATGTAGGCTCTTGGAGAAACTAAAAGTTTCAACTATGGAGAATCTACAGTTGACGGTTGAGCTTCCATTTAAGACCAGACACATTTTAGTAAACTTTCTTAGATCTTATTTCCAATGGGTTGAATCCCATAAAAGGGATTGATACCACCATTATCATTTAAATTCTTAAAAATTTGCTAATCTATATTGTTCCTTGTCACGACCCAAAGTATATCCTAGACGTGACATAGCATATAAGACCCCGAGATGCCCTACACAAGCCACTTGACATACATTCACACAATATAATAGAAATAATAGAAATCATATCAAAGTAAAATGTTTGACATATAAGCAGAATTCTAACATAGTCCTGACAAGCCATCTATTACATCAAAGAAGTGGTCAGGACGTGACCCGGACAATGTCAGAAAACTAAAATATAATGACAATGAAGTAAAGGTAAGGTCATCAGAACACGAGGACTCACCAACTCTTGAGCTTTGAATAGTCAAGCCAACTAGCCACAGATGAGAGGAGAAAGATCTTCGAACCCTACATTAGTGAAAAAATGTAGGCATAAGTATGCATTAGTACATGGAATGTACTAAGTATGAGGGAAATACAATAAAGCATGAAGCATGACATAAAGGAAATAATAAAAAAACATTACATGCATGACCAAGGTAAACATAGTAAAATCATTTAAGAAGAGTCGTAAATCATGAACATGGTCAATACATCTTAAAAGCATAAGGAAAGCTTCATAAAATATTTGTAAGTAACTTAGTTCATTTTGTTGGATATTACCTTTAACCGACAATAGACCATGCGAGCCATCACATGGAATCCGATGTAACTCCCACATCTAGAAGGGAGAGTCTACTTGTCAAGGTAGTACTATGTATCATATCGAGTAATATATGTGGATCCACTAGCTAGTCCATTTAAGGCAATTGTATGGGGGCACGTAATTTGGAACTAGAGGTTTCTACTAGATACTATCCTATTTGAGCCTCCACCTCAAAGTTCTCTCTGCGCTAAGTTAAATCCCAACGAAATAGTCATTTTCATAAAGTTTTCATCATACTTGGATAAGTAAAATTTCAAATACTAATCCTAGCTTAAACATCATAGAGTAACTCATTAAATCTTAAATCAAGTCTAAGTGAGAAAACCTTTCTCCATCTAGATCATAAAATCTTTATTTTCATAAATCATGCATAACTTCATAAACCATCACAAATAGATTCAAGCTTCTTTATAAATTCATGTAAATTGGGATTCATAGTCAATATCATCATTAATGCATTGGTTCATGTGATTTCAATTGGAAATCATGTAATCGGGTTAAGACAATCATGATAAGATCAAATTCAAGTGATTGAATAAACATAACCCATGAAGAGTTCAATGAAAACGTAATCAATTTAATTGAAATTGAGTTGGAGAATTGAGAAACCTTATGCCAATTGCTGAATGAAACTCATTGATGAAACCTTACATACCTTTATCTTGAATCCCTATGCAATGGTCAATAAGGATACTTGACTGGAAAACCTAGCTACTTCTTTTTTACCATGGGAAAGAATTGGAGGAGATGAACCTGGATGAATTTAGGAAATTTGAGGGAATGAAAGAGTTGGGGAAACGTTAGGAGTAGAAGGGTAGTTATAAGACTTAGAATTCGGGTCAAAAGAACATAGTATAGGCATCAATTTCATAGTAAAAGACCCAAATACCCTTAAGAATAGGTTTCAGATTGATCCTCCGATTTATATCTACGGTCCATACTGGTCAATCGTAGAACCAACTTCAGAAACACAAATTTCACCTTACTTCCTATGAGGCCTTTCGACGATTTGCCTGAATTCCTATGGTCCGTAGAACTCAAGTTTCACTCCAAAAGTTCACTAAGTCTGGAACTTTTCTATAAGGCTTGATTCGAGGTAGATGGTGGTTGTTTGTTTCTAATGTATATAATGTATCCATATTAACTGATTTATAGTATTACATGTGCAATTCATGCGGGAAACACATAACGGGTGAATATGAAATGATGTCATGTTGATAATCCAATGCAATAAACCTGTTTAATTTACTTGTGGTTTCAAGTGTGGTTGTTTTTGTGAGCGTGATTGTAATTGTGATTGTGCATCTTGTTTGTGATTAATGGTTTGCTTGGGTACCACACCGGTACAAATTTACTAACAATTGGCTCGGGTACCACACTTGTTGCGGGATATTATATGGCTAGGGTACGACATCGGTACACTCACAATTGATGTGTGGGTTCATTAAGAGAATAAGTGTATGTTATTATGATTATATAGGACATGTTTTTTGTTCTTGTAAGTCAATATTGGTGACCAGGAGTTATAGCCTGTCTCTGTAAGGTGAGAGTGGAATTTATCCTTTATTTTGTCCTTTCCATTCACTCGAATTTCTTTCGTTTCATTGATTTTTTCCGGATCCCACCCTTCTCCCGACAACATTGCTGGCATTGATTCAATTGATTTGAAGTGGTGGTTATACTAAATATACATATACAAATTTGAAATAAATCTGAGTCGACTTCTAGACTTTTATTCTCTATCACTCTTGACTGGTCATAAAGCTTGAAAAATTCTATAGGCTACTTCGTGAAGTGATTCACGTGATTCCTTACATCTGTTGTAACTTGTTGATATGTGTGTTGACTTGTATTAGAAACTCTAAAGAACCTGATTTTTTCCTTTTTGCATTGTCATGGCTTGTTCTTGGTCTAAAACAATAAAATAACACATCAATGACTAATGACCTAACAATACTCGAATTATACTCAAATCCTACTCTTAGGCCAATACCATGACCATTCCACCCAATTGAGATCTTTCCCACTATTAATTCAAGTTAAAACCCTCCCTCAAGGGTAACACTCTATATTTTAAGGATTAAGAATTGAATTACAAGTTAGGGGAATAATTAACTTACCTTTACCCAAGAGAATAATGGAAAACAAGTGAAAACTAGTCTAAGCCGCCTCTATAATTCCCCAAAATGAGATGGCCAATTAATGATCGATTTTGAGACTTTTTGCACAAAACCCGACTTACCCCACTATAACAGCCCCGCAATAGAGGGAATTAATCCCCCTCCCCTAGCTATAAGGCATGGCACATGCTATAATGGGTTGCATGAAAGCAGTAGCTCGGAAATCCCTCCCAAGGACCCCATTTCGCAGCACACTTTTGAACCTTAATGTTTTATCCTAACACTTTTATGCCAAGTTTGATACCAGGTGTTTTACTCAGATGAATTCGATTCTAAACGCCTTATGGATTCCTTAATATCTTAGCTAATAGAAAAACTAACCAAGCCTAGAAATGTTCTCCAATCCCATCCCTGATTGCTCTAGACCGTATCTCACTCATATTTCGTCTAAGACTAGCGTAGCCTAAGATTTTCAAGTTACTACTCAAAAGATTTTTTGGACTAAATCCTTCATTATTGGTCTACCTATAACAACCAGCAGGGTTTGCTACAATAGATACCAATTACCCATATCTTCCTCGAGCGATCAAACAAGAATAAGCTTGGCTATGTTGGGAAAGAGTGCAGTACCTGAATACTCAAACAAGTGAGCATACTTGTACCACATGTCCCTCTTCGTCTCCAAGTAGCTTCCCCAATTTAATGATGCTTCTACTGAACCTTTACTGATCTGATTATCTTTTGTTCTCAACTTCTAGACTTCCCGATCAAGGATGTCACACCCCGAGGCTACCCCTTTGATGTGAACACGGGACCTAGGATCACGAGTGACCCCAAGCTAACCCTGAGCTGGCATATCATAAGCATACTTAAAAAATACTATGCGAAAGTATAAAACATGAGGTAAACTAAATGATTCGGAATACCCATTCTAAATCTAAAAATATAAATACTAAATAAGAGTTTAGAGTACTGAACTATAACTCGAAAACTAAAGTTGATTCTGTCTATGTCTGAAATAAGCCTCTAACTACTGGAGATGCTTGGACATGCCCCCAACTAACTCTAGCAAATACTGAAAACTAAAATGAAAAGACTAACTATAGAAACATGTCTGTTGTCCTCGAAGAATGAGGACTCACCATTGAAGCTGCTGAACTGGAGATCGGGAACTGATCTATGCGTGATCCGGATGCTGAGAACCTTAACCTACATCACGAGAAGATGTAGCACAGATTATGTGTCAGTACTTGAAAGGTACTGAGCATGCGGGATAGGATAAAGCTGAATAAAACATATAACTGAACAAAGCGATAAGGAATGATATAATCTGAACATGATAGAAATACTGAGTACTGAGCTAACTGAATGCGATGACCAAGTACATGACAAGTTGAGAGTGAATACTGAACTATAGCTAATAACCTGGTCAATACACTAGAATCTGACTGTGGGAGCTACTAATAACCGACATAAAACTATATGAGCTAAATGTGGAGTCCAATGTATACGCCCCATCGAGAGGACCCAATATACCTTGCCAAGGGTATATAGGCATGATTGGCGTGATCACTAAGTATAATTCCCACATAGGGGACTTACGTAGGGGGCACATAGTTCTGGACTATGAGGGTGACTGACCCTAGTCCAACTTGGTATGAAGTCTACTCTCAATAGAATGTATAAGATACAAAATAACTTAAATAACTAGATAGCTCAAGATTCTGACATGCTAACTGAAAATGCAACATTAAGTACTGACCTAGCAAGTGTAATTCATGAACTAAACGAATCAACACATCTAGGGTTCTAAATTTCATGCAAGAAACTAAGCAACAATGTTAAGAAATCATGATAATGTAATTTGGAGTATTCTAATAGCTAAATCACAACAATTATCTTAAATTCTAGAAACCCTAAGCAATGTTTAGGGAATTCTGACTGAAATCTAGTGACCTAATGCGTGAAAGGAACCCACTAGTGAAATCCCATATACCTGGTGATGAAATTCATGGAGAAATCTTTCGATTTTGGGGCTGGAACTGACGAGAACTTGCTACATTTTTGAAGGGGTTTGGGTCGCCTCTTTCTCCTCTCTTGCTCTAAGATCGATCTTTTTTTCGTGAAAGATTGAATAGGGTAGGTTCTGATTAATTTACTAGGCTAAAACTAACCAAAACTACATAGTTTAGGGGTTAAACAACGTAGTTTAGGGGTCCAACACATAGGGAAAAGACCAAATGACCCCTACCTTAAAAGCTGTTGGGGCCAACCGATGGACTGACAGACTGACCGTCGTCTGACCCACGGTCCATCCTGTCAACCATCATTGGCTTTCAGAGAATATGGTCCTGGGGTCTCGATCCATGGACCAGGACCACGGCCCGTGGTCTGACCTACGGTCCATGGGTCTTCCCGTGGGTCGACCCTTAGACAATTTTCTGGACTTTTCTGAGAGGAGCTGTAGGTGGCCTTCCATGGACGCCCACCTACAGTCCGTAGGTCACCCTATGGTCCGTGGGTGGTCCCCATCGGTGGCACCTGCAACTTCTGAAATCTGCATTCTGGTCTGTCTAGGATACGGGGTGTCACATTATCTCCCTCTTGGGAACATTCATCCTCGAATGAAGACTAAACTAGCTAAATATGGAGTGAAAGAGCTACAATCCCTACCACTAAATACTGGCAGCTGAAATATGATTAAACTAAGTTCCAAGAGTATTCAAATACGCTGGTAATGCAAGACTAACTGAAGGAACAAGGTACTAAGACTGAATTTACGCATGAGTAAATGAAAGACTAGAGGAGAATTATTACCTCAAGATGGAATGAAATCAGAAGGAAAGAGATGAGGATACTTGGCCTTCATGGTTGCTTCTGCTTCCCAAGTAGCTCCCTTTACGGACCGACTCTTCCACAAAACCTTAACTGAAGTGACTTCTTTGTTTCTCAACCTTCGAACATCTCAATTGACACATCCTCATAAGTGAGACTATCCTTCACAACCACACTCTCTAATGGCACTATAGATGCTGGATCACACAGACACTTCTTCAACAACGAAATGTGAAAGACAGGATGGACTGCTGCTAGTTCTGTTGGCAACTCTAACTCATAAGCCACTTTACCCATCCTTTTCAAAACCTTGTAAGGACCTACATATATGGGACTGAGCTTCCATTTCTTGCCAAATATCATCACCCCCTTCATAGGTGACACTTTCAGGAAAACCCAATCATCAATCTCAAACTCTAAGTCCCTTCTCCTTACATCCGCATAGGACTTCTGATGATTCTGGGCTGTCTTAAGTCTGTCTCTAATGAGCTGAACTTTTTCCATAGCATCATGAACCGAATCTGGCCTTATAAAGGCTGTCTCACCCACTTCACACCAACTAAATGGAGATCTACATCTACGCCCATACAATGCCTCATAAGGGGCCATCTGAATACTGGAATGGTAGCTATTATTGTAGGCAAACTCTATAAAAGAAGAGTGATCATCCCAACTACCCTTGAAGTCGATCACACAATCTCTCAACATTCCTCTAAGGTCTGAATGGTACGCTTTGCCTGACCATCCATCTGTGGATAAAATGTTGTGCTGAGGTTAACCCAAGTACCAAGACCTTTCTGAAATGACTTCTAGAAATGAGAGGTAAACTGAGGACATCTATCTTAGATTATAAACAAAGGAACCCCATGCAACCTGACTATCTCATTAATGTAAATCTTGGTGTAGTCCTCCGCCGAATCTGTAGTCTTAACAACCAAAAAGTGAGCAAACTTAGTAACTGTGTCTACTATTACCCAAATGGAATCATGTTGTCTGCGAGTACGAGGTAAACTTGTAATGAAGTCCATGTTTATCACTTCCACTTCCATGTAGGAATGTTGATCTATTGAGTCATACCCCCTAGTTTCTGATGTTCTACCTTCACTTGTTGACAATTGGGGAACTTAGCCACAAAATCTGTTATATCCCTCTTCATGCCATTCCACCAAAAGACATACCGTAGATCGCAACACATTTTAGTGGCGCCTGGATGAATATAATACCTAGAGTTATGGGCTTCTGTAAGGGTCTGCTGTCTCAACTCACCCACCTTAGGAACACATAAACGACCCGGGTAGCAAAGCGTACCATTCTCCCTTGGGAGAAAACCTCAACTCTCTGCTGATGAACTGCACTATTCAGTTGAAGCAATATTGGATCACTGTCTTTTTTTACTTAACCTCCGCTACTAATGAAGATTCTAAGCCATTCTGAACGGTGACACCTTCATCTGATATGTTCATAAGGCAAACTCCTAAGCGAGCAAGCCGGTGAACATCTTTTGCTAATTCCTTTCTTTCTTCCTCAATATGCGCTACACTACCCATAAACAGTCTGCTAAGAGCATCATCTACTGCATTGACCTTACTAGGATGGTAAAGCACATTCATATCATAGTCTTTGAGTAACTCAAGCCACCAGATCTGGTGAAGATTCAATTTTTTTTGGGTGAACACATACTGAAGGCTTTTATGGTCTGTGAACACATCTACGTGAACAACATACAAGTAATGTCTCCAAATATTTAGGGCAAATACTACAGCTACAAGCTCGAGATCATGAGTCGGATAGTTCTTCTCATGCACCTTAAGTTGCCTAGAAGCATAAGCTATAACCTTACCTTGCTGCATCAACACGGAACCTAGGCCGATTCTAGATGCATCATAATAGATCACATAACTGTCTGAACCCTCTAGTAGAGTAAAAATAGGAGCAGTAGCCAACCTAGTTTTCAGTTCTGGAAAGCTTTTCTCACACTCGTCTAACAATTGAAACTTAACCTTTTTCTGAGTCAACTTAGTTAATGCAGAAGCTATGGATGAAAATCCTTCCATAAACCTTCTGTAATAACCCGTAAAACCCAATAAACTTCTGATATCTATAGGAGAGGTATGTCTAGGCCATTGCTTCACTACCTCTACTTTCTGAGAATCCACTTGGATCCCTTCGCTAGACACAATATGCCCAAGGAAAGAAACTGTTTGAAACCAAAACTCATATTTGCTAAACTTAGCAAACAACTGGCGATCTTTGAGAATTTGCAGGACAACCCTCAAATGAGTCGTATGTTCTTCCTCATTCCTAGAATAAATGAGGATATCATCAATAAAGACGATAACGATCAAGTCCAATTACTGCTTGAACACCATGTTCATCAAATCCATGAAAGCTACAGGAGCATTAGTTAGTCCAAATGACATAACGACAAATTCATAATGACCATACCAAGTTCTGAAGGCGGTTTTCGGGATGTCACTATCTCTGACTCTAAGATGATGATAACTGGATCTGAGATCTATTTCGAAAAATGACTAGCACCCTGAAGTTGGTCAGACAAGTAATCAATCCTGGGGAAGGGATACTTCTTCTTGATTGTGACTTTGTTCAACTGCCGATAGTCAATGCACATTCTGAGAGAACCATCTTTCTTTTTAACAAACAACACCGGTGCACCCCATGGGGAAATATTGGGTTTGATGAAGCCCTTATCTAGAAGGTCTTTCAACTGCTCTTTCAATTCCATATGCTCAACTGGATCCATTCTGTAAGGAGGAATAGAAATAGGCTGGGTATATGGAAGGAGATCAATTCCGAAGTCCATTTCCCTTTCGGGAGGAACTCCGAGAAGATCTTCTTGAAACACCTCTGGGAACTCATCTACTACGACTCAAAAGTTGGGGTTTCAGAGCTTGAATCCTTCACCCAAACTAGATGATAGATATACCCCTTGAAGATCATCTTTCTGGCCCTAAGGTAAGAAATGAACTGACCCATAGGCACTGAGCTACTGCCCTTCCATTCTAAGAGTGGTTCGTATGGAAACTGGATAGAAAAGGACAAAAATTGTCCCTCATCTTTGGGCTTAGACACAAATTCATCCTTGTTATTTTATATGGAGCACTAATAGTCCTTCTTGTTTACTAAAGTGGTGCACTTTTAGTATGCCCACTAACTAACAATTAACTTTTAACGGACAAAATATATTTTTCTTAAATTATTTTTTATCCTCATAGCATTTCCAAATCACAATTTAACTAAACATAATTCTCTAAGATTATTTTTCCAATTTACACGCACATATTCACATAATTTTCCATTTGGCTATAAATACCAGGAACCATTTGAAATATTATCAAACAACTTGTACAACCTAAATATGGCTTTGTTAAAAGAAAATACTATACTTTCTCGATTCATTTTTGTTCGTCAGCTGTACTAAAAATAGATATTCACTTTTACACCTTTATTTTGAAAAATATAGAGAGAATTTACCATTTTATATTCTTATTATTAAGTACTATTCATTTCACAGTGAATGGGATGACTTACCAATTAAGGATGATATAATAAAATTAAAATTTTATCCATTATTTATTAAGATGTATGGCAAGTCAAACATAGATAAGTAAACATGATGGAGGGAGTAATTAGCTACCATGGAATTACTCCTTTTTAAATGGGCTTTTGTATCTCAGCTTTGATTGCAAATACTAACAATAATTTACTGGTTTCTTTATCCAGTTTTCATGGCAACAAAGTTCTATAGAATATATCAAGCAAGCGGAAATTAACTTAAAGGAAATTCAACTTATAGTCATGGTGACGATTATGTGATCATAACAACAAAAGAGAAGAAATGATAAGGTGATTGCCTATGCTATTAGGCAACTTAAAGTCCATGAGAAGAATTATGCTACCCATGACCCTGAAATTAGCGGCGGTTGTTCTTGTCATAAAGATGTGAAGGCATTGTCTATATGGGGTTCATGTTAATGGGGTTACCAATCTCAAGAGCTTACAATATGTGTTTAGTCAAAAGGATTTGAATCTTTACCAAAGGAAGTGGCTTGAACTATGGAAGGATTATGAAATGAGTGTTCGTTATCACCCCAACAAGGCCAATGTGGTAGCGGGTGCTCTTAATAGGTTATTTATGGGTAGTATGCGCTCATATAAGTGAAGAAAAGAAAGAGTTAGTTAGAGATGACCATGGGTTGGTGATATACCGTAAGTTTACGGTATTTTTAACACATTTCACTTAAGAGTTGTGTGTGTCTAGGGCCATTTTGTATTTATTTTTATGTATTTTGCTCATGTTTGCATGAAATATGTTCAGACGTGAAAACTGAGAGACGCAGCTGAAGGATGTGCAGAAAAGGGCATCTACGGAGGTGATCCACTGACCGTAGGTCCATTCACGCTCTATAGATGGGTGTCGTAGATGGGCAGGCAAGGCTTGAAGGAAAATCAGGGAATTCTTGACCAAGTGTGGAACCACAGTTGCAATCGATGGACCATAGATTGTCAAATGATTCAGAGAGGGGTTCCAGTACCTGATTTTGAATATTCTAAGTATGGAGCTATGTAGGAGGATCCACGAACCGTAGATCAATCCATGGTCTGTACTGGTGCTCCATCGTTTGGTTTAGAGATATGAAGATTTTGAAGTTAGAAATTTGCCCAAGTCCTGAGTCACGAAAGGGACCTACGGACCGTAGATCAATCCACGGTCCGTAGGTCAGTATCGTCGATAGAAACCGCGTCCTGAAACATTGTTTCCTTATTTCGTTTCCTTTTTAGTTAGGACTTATTTTTCTATATATAAGGCATGTAAACCTCGTTTTTGGGGTTAGACTTTATATTTTTAGTTCTAAGTTTATGGCTTTGGAGATTAACTTTCAACTTTAGCAATTCTTAATTTCCTAAGTTTGTTTTGAAGATTTTGGTTTGGAAATTCAAGTTGGATCTAGGTTTATCATTATCATTACGTAAGTTCATGATTTCTTCTTCTAAAAATATGAATTGTGTTCTTACTAATATGTGTAACTAAATCCACAACTAGGGTTGTGGGAACCATGAGCGATTAACAAAGTATGAATAGCAACTAAGCAATTCTTGAATAGTGTTGTTGCATACATTAATAATTTTTTCGTTTAGACGTGTTTTTAACGAGTGCACATGTTAGAAATCGCTTTGTTGCTACTTGCCGGACCAAGGAGGTAGTTAATAAGAAAAGAATTATCAACATAGATTTAGTGTGATACTATCTAATAGTCTAATGTCGATTGGTGCGAGGGTAAGAACTAAGTCATACATCGATGCGACGTCTAATATGAGGTAAAGGTAAGAGTTAGTAAATTATACACACGTAGCCAGACTAAGGTGCGGGGTGAAATTCTCTAGATGTCGGACCAAGGATTTAGAGATACCTAACTTATCACTTTACATGTAATACACTAGGAAAGGATTGCTATTACTAGGATTACCGCGTTATAAGCTTATGTGGAACACGTACACCCTAGTTACTTTCTCATCTTGATAACAACTAAAGTTTGAATCTTGCTCATTGATTACTTACATAATTTCCTGA
>JAJOOR010018438.1:0-23195 GCA_036250505.1 Solanum acaule | reverse complement strand
AACCCCCCCCCCCCCCCCCCTATGTTCGCTTCTTGAATAGCAATATGAGGATCTCTTCAATGGTTGATAGGGATGACATAAACATGCTCACTAGATCTCAAAAGGCAGCCGCTGCCGCTGCACAAGTAGACGTTGCTATAGTTGAAGCCAAGGAGGCAAATAAGGAGGCTGAGGCTGCTGAAACTGATGCTGAAGCTGGACATGCATTTGCAGAAACTGCACAAAAGATACTACAAGTGAGAAGCATCCCAAGAATGGTAAGTTCTTCTCTAGTTGCATCTACTGCATCCTCTTTTTCTCATATTTTTGTTTTCCCTTGTGCTTGGGGTTATGTGGCTTAATGTCTAGATATCATTGCCTTGGACAACCTTTGGTACTTTTTGTATGATTTTCAATTCCCCTTTAACTTTACTTTAAATGAGATGTACTAATTTAAAAACAAATGTCGCTACTTAGTTCGTTTCTTAAGCAATGTTGAAATATACCTTAACATAGTAATAGAGTTGGGTACTATCTTATTGCCATGCATAATCTTCCCCTGACTGCATTAGTTTCTATTTTGATGACTCGTCACTTTGACAGTGTTCTATTGTGACATTGTCATGTATCATCTACTTAAGTTAAATAGTCGGTAAACTATTGCACTTAGCTCTGAGTAATACAATCCCAACAACCTGTATTGTGGTGAGAATTGGAAGCTATAGGCATCAGATACTTTAGCATTCTACTTATTTTGGCACGTGAAGATTTATGAGCTCACTCTTTTGACAGTGTTGCTCTTTTTTCTTTTTTTCTTTTTGGGAGAGACGGGGTTGAATGTGGAGGGGAGAATTCAAAGGGGCATGATGACATGTTAGGAAGTTGTTGAAACATGTCATCTTGCATTAGTGGGTAACCTTGGCCTAAGTTGCTTGGACTATTCAGTTTTGGTGCTGCATCCTGTCCACACTATTTTGGTGTGAGATCCACACTACATTTGGCCAATTGATTTTGGGTACTTTGACAGGGGTGAAATAATTGATTTCTGAAATCAAAACAAAAGCAAGGGTGAAAGCACATTTTAAGCAATATTTTATTGTTAAAAGATATTTGTATTCAAAAGTCAGCAGAAGGTAAAGTTTCCAATTTTTTTTTAACAAAGTCATGCTTTAAAGATATTTATAGGTCAGCATCACTGTTGTATGTGCAATGAATTCTAGAAGTCTATCATTGTCTCTTATGTGATTTGCAATAGCCATTTTACACCATCTGTACTTGATGATAATTACTGATTCAAACTATGTTACCTTTATAAAAAAAATATTATTGATTCAAACTTGCTCTCAAAATTTTGTGAATTCTTTTCCTTCAAAATAGTCCATAATTTAGGTCTATTTAATACCTGTCTTTTTAGTTATATGAATTATTTGTAGCTGAATCCCTGGACCAATATGCATATCTAGATAGTTACTTCTGAATCTTAAAATTTTGATCACAAAGGATCTGGGCTCTAGATCCACACTTGTATCAAACACCCACACCAAGCAACTTAGATCTTGGTGTTACAACAAGTTTTGGTAGAGGGGTGCTAGCTGAGAAGTTGGAATGATATGGTTCTAGTCTTGATATTCCAAGATAGCAATAGTCATACATATCTGCACACACACACACATATTTAATTATCTGTTTATTTTTATCTTTGAATGTTTCATCAATGTAATGTAAACGTCTTCTAAGTTAATTAGGAGGTTAATGATATCCTAAGTTGCTCGAACTTGGGTGTCGGTGTTCGATATGGGTGCTGATCTAGAAGTCAAATCCTTCATGATCTAAATTTTAAAATTTTGGGGTATGGATCCAAGTACGGATAACGATGTAGGGATTTGGCTAAAAATAATTCAATATCTAAAATAGAGTTATATGTCTAAATTATAAGACATTATGTGGAAAACTAACAAGGTATTCCTAGGGGAAAATATTTATCAAGAGGAGAATCCTCAGAAGGATATATAAGAAAAGGACAGACATAGAAATTTCTATATACATGGTATTTCATTTTGTTTGGTTTGATTACAGGAATCATGGTATCTGTCCCAAATTTCTTCATCGATTTGGGTCAAAGTACCCAAGATTGATTAACCAAATCAGTACGGATTCCATACCCGCACTCATGTCGTGTCGACACTAGTGCGGTACTAAAAGTGAAGAGTCTAAGCAACTTAGATAATACCTACCTAGTTCCAACTCTCTGCCATAGTTGATGGAACTTCAGCGGTGTAGTTTTCTGTATCTCGATGCAACAATTAATTTATCCTCACTACATTGTTGTGTGGAAGCCTACACCTACTTGTTTCTTATTCCATTTAATTATTTAGTTTCCCTGAAATGTGTTGATGATACGGGTTTGATTGAACTTTCAGAGGTTCTAGATACACGAGTTACAATTTTGCTGGATTTTCTTGCAGTTTGATATGCTTGTTTGCTCAGCTGACTCGCTTGTTATTGTTAGCTTGTAAATATGGTAAAGAAGTTTGTGGGAATAGAATGATCCACCGATGTGGTGTCAACATTGAGGCATTTATGATGGTTTTGCAAATTGTACAAGGCTAGGGACTGTCAGGAAGTTGAAGTTTTTGAATCAAGGCTGATGAGCAGTTTTTGGTAGCATATCGAAGAGAGATGATATAGATGGACAGTATTGTGAAAACCATATTTTGTTTGAAATTTTATTAGTTTTCTTTTTTACTAAATACCCACTCATCGAAAAGACTATAGAGGAGATTGGTTGATAGTTGTACAGTTGGTCTCCTGTTGCACGGTGTTCTTCTATGCGCAAATTTTTGTAATTGCACATAACAATATTGCAAAGGAGTTATTATGTTGAATGCTATAGCTCAATGATCTTTCTGTCGTTATACAAAGATGGTCTTTGGCTAACTTACCTCTCATGCTTGTTTTGGTTTGTTGATTTATTGCATAGTGGTTCATTTGTCATGTTGGTGCTTGATCGGAGACACAGTGGCTGGCATAACACAAAACCATTTGCCTGTGGTTCGAAAACATGAGACAGACCTAATTTAATGCATTGGTTTGCAACTACAACTAGGTGGATATTTGAATTGCTGCAGAAAAATGACAAGATTATTGAAAAATTACTTCAAAACGACAAAATATGTGTTCTCTCATTACTTGTTGAGGATATCAGACATATAAATTTACTTATTGTATGGACACGAAGATGCAGATACCTGATACTGGGTGATAGATAGATAGATAGATAAGCTGGAGGAATAATACGACATTGCATATCCTGCAGTGAATACACACACGCGCAACAAACTGGCATATATCAGTTGGCTATCCTATCACATGACAATGTGAGGCACACAGAACCCACTGTAGAAGAAGACATCTGGGCGTCCGATTCATTTTCATTATATCTTCATGAAGGAAATAAGTATAGGAAAACTCTTGTTGGTATGGTTGGACAAATCCCAACTGATAGATACTACTCACTCACTCAAGCTACAAAGTGATCAGAGCATTACTTACTACATCACCCAAATATATACTCTTAGCCAAAATCATATTAGCACTAGGAAATCAAATTTCTTTTGCAACAACATCTATCGCGAATCCTATTTTTAAGAAGTTGGTTAATCATAAGAAGGAACAGTTAGATGAGAGTGAAAAACCACCATTCGTGCTTCTACCAGACATTAGATGTTGATATCCATTTTTCCAAGCGAGTCACCTTATTTTGGATTTTTCATATTTGGCATTCCTTTCTTAGGAATGAAGTTCAGTGTTGTTGGAATGGTAAATTAAGCGGCTTAGGAAATTATCTCATGATTTTAAAACATATTTACATGAAGGAGATGTAGTACCCCTATACTTCAAAAAGCTTACAAATTTCAATATCAAGTTGACCAAATTTGAGGCACAGGGAGGAACACAAAATGTTATAACGTCAAGAAATAATGAACTCATGCTAATAATGTGCAACTTTATTCTTACTTGCGGTCATTTAGAATGAAAATTTCAATAATCCATTAGAAGGAAGCATGCTAACCTTAAAGTCTTCACTATTCAGTGCCATAAGACTATCGATACTACCTTTGATTAGACAAATTTCTTCCATAATTTTTCGGCAATGCACTTTTGAGGTAAATTTTATTCTCTAAAACTTGTCTCCTCTTCTTTTCTGATGTCTGTGTTGGAATATATACTATTAACCATGTGTATAGATATAGTATTTATTATAGAATAATTATTTATTCATTTTTAATAGATCATATAGTCGTTTATTATGTTTGTTTACCTATATAGTAGATGATTTAGTGTATAGTGTTTAAGCTTATACATAGAGGATTAAATCATCGGTTCTTATAAGTTTAAGTTATTTGTTCACAATCTAAGATGGGAATTGGACATGTCATCGGTACGATTGTAGCACAAGATTATATGTAGTTAATCTTGATTATGGAAACGGTATAGTTCCAATTTCTTGTGCTAGTGCAATTTGTATGTATTGAACGAGACCGAGTAGAGATAATTGCTTTAGACTGAATGACAAAAGCATATTCTCTAAACTATTAAATGTAGTTATATTCTTAATCCTGATATAACTATTATGATCCGTATATGTTAATTACCATTTTGATTTATTAAAAGGTGAAATTCTAAGATAGGTCAATATACTTGGTAGATTGGATGGTGATAATATATATATTGGTGAAATAATAAGTTAGTTGACGGAATCCATGTTTCGATATAGAGATTGATGATATGCCTATTGAGAAGCTTAAAAGTTTTCATCGTGTCAAACCTTGCAAGTGGATTTATGAATCCGTCACATGAAATAAGTTAAGTAGTGCTCTAAAGGAAATTGATCATTGAATTAAGTTCGTTAGTAATTTAATGTATTGACTAGTATCTGTAATCTTAACATGAGAAATTACATATGTGTTTAATGGGGAATTTCGAAATATAAAGAGAGGAGTGCAACTACGAATTTCTAGTAGAATGTTTTGTAATTTATTATGGTAAGAATAATTTAAATTAATTATTTGGAATTATTTCCATAATAGGAAGCCTCAGTAATTAATTTTGTGGTCCCTACCATGCCCATATTTAACTAGACCTCAGAGTCTATTCTAAAGGGAAATGGGAGAAGTGTGTGTCTTTCTCTATTCTAAAGAAAGTGAGAAGTATGTGTCTTTCTCTATTCTAAGGCAAGGGAGAAGTATATCACTTTTTCTATTCTAAGGAAAGGGAGGAGGACATGACTTTTTCTATTCTAAGGAATGGGAGATGTACATAGGAAATACATGGTATTCCTTCTCCTTGGACTAGGAAGAAATCTCTATAAATAGGGATTCTTCTAACCCTTGAAAGAAGATAACTTTTATATTAAATTCTTGCCCACCCAAGTATTGAGAGAGTTCGAAAGTGAACTTGGAATCACTGTAGAAGACCACAGAACTGTGGACCAGCTTGTGGACTAGCTTGTGGATTCGCTTGAAGGTTCTAGTTTGTCGACTAGCATGTGGATTCGCTTGAAGGTTCTAGCTTGTCGACTAGCTTGTGGATTCGCTTGAAGGTATTTGCTCACACTTCAAGAGGTAATTCTTGAATAAATTTCAGAAAGTGTATGTTCTCTAACATGATTGTACTTGCTCTAGCATAAACTATGTGTTGTCTATTATTAATGTATGTTGTATGATTCTTGTCTGTTTCTGATGTGCATATAATGTTCCAACAATTGGAATCAAGAGCCATACTTCCATCTTTAAAGATAACATAAAATATATGTATGTTCAATTGTATGTATGATTCGTGGTTGGTAAATATATTTTTATAACAAAAAGAACGAATGAGATGAAACTTGAAGGTTTTTTATTCATTGGCTAAAGTATATACACTCTTAAATTGTGAGATGATCAAGAAGGAAAAACGTGTTGGCGACAGTTTTTCACTTTCACGTGGGAATGGACAACAATAGTAAACACTTGTCCTAATGATTTTTCGAAGTTCTTTATTTTTATATTAATGGAACCTGATGAGTCTGAGATTTGGACTAATTTAGGGATTTATTTATATAGATTTAGTGTCTTCAAATCCTTGTTTTGTGCCAATAACAGATGTAAAACCCTTGATTTCCAAGTACATGGATTGAGGAACAAAGCATGGACACTAACTTGCAAAAAGGAACAAAAAGGAACAAAGCAGTTGAAAGAATGAAGAAATTCAAGCCTAGTGATCGCCAAGTCCATTTGGCGAATCACTGAGTGGCCATCTGCCTCGCCTAGAGTTCCAGTGTGCCAAGCCCGGAAGGAAAGAACCAAGTTGGTGAGGGAAAGGAGCAGTTGGCGAATCGCCGAGTAGTTCTGCAATGCAATGTTAGATCGCCCAAAGTTACAGACCATGAGGATGATGAATGCCAAGGCAAAAAGGCGATGGAACTGACCAAAGGGCAGCTCGCCGAGTGGTTCGGCGAGCCCGACTTACTTCGCCAAGTGGCTCTTTGCAGCATATTTTTGACAACTATAAATACACTTTTGAGCATTAAGTGATAGATCTTTTTTTCATCTTTTGACATCTTTGAGTGAGTTTGTACTTCTGAGACAAGTTTTCTCTAGTTTTCCCTAAGCTTTGGAGATTTGAAGTTCTTCACTTTTGAGAAATTGAAAGTAGGTCTTTGAGATTCTTCAAGAAGGAACATTGTAAAGACTAAATCAATCTTACCCAATTGATGGAATCACAATTTGGTAACGATTTTTACTTTTTTATGATGTCTAGCTAAATCCCCAATTCTTGGGGTGTGGTTATGTGATTATGGGCTGATTTAGGTTATGGGTATTGCTAATTGTTAGTTTATTTTCTTTTTAGAAGTGAGTTCAATCAATATTTGTGGTTTAAATTAAGAGTTGAAGTTGCAAATGCAGTTCTACCTTTGTGTTTTTTACTTGCTCGAGAGAGAGGTTTTAAAACTAAGCTTATTGATTGATGGTTAGTGGGTATTGGGTTGATACGAGTTCAGCTTGAGAGATTGAATCCTAAACCCTTTTCCACACATTCAGCTAAAGAGAGTGAATGGACTAAAGTGTAGGATGTCCTTATTTTCCATGCTTGTTGATGTTTGAGAGAAATCGACTTGATTCAGGGTAAATTGTTCGAGAGAAAGTTTATCTCCCTAATAGTCCAGCTTACTCACTAAAATTTAGTTGTTTTCTAATAGTTGCAATTACCCATTTTTCTATAATAGCCTATAATCAAATCACATCCCAAGAACCCGTCTCATTATTGTTATTTCGTATTGTTTATTGTTGTTTGTAGTTGATCATTTTCAAAACCAAAATTCCCAATTTGACATTCGTGTCACCCCCTGATTTGAATGATGTTTTTATTCGAAACTTTCTATTTCTATGATTGATTTGAGCTTGTTCATACTTCCCTCTTGAATCTCAAATACGTACCACTCCCTGTGGTATTCGACCCCAACTCACTTAGTTGGATTTTATACTGACTAGCGATCGTTGACACTTAGAATTGGATGAAGTGTGCTTGAGACGTTAATCAAAATGGCTCCGCTGCTGGGGAGTGGTGTTGTTTGAAATTCTTTTGGTGAAGTTGAATGTTATTCTTTTTAGTCATAGTTGAATCTACTTACTTTTAGTTTTGGTTTGTGTGTTTTGTTTCAAAACAGAGGATATGAGTGTAAACGGAAGCAATGATAGCCAGGTGTGGGCCACCAAGATGACATCAAAAATCTCAATGATATCAATAAGCCGAATGCTAATGAACCTAATCTTGTGGGTGGATTTGGTGTTATTCGCTTGCCTCTGGTTGAAGGGAACGTTGTCTTCCACATTACAAGCACCATGTTGCAGCTCTTGCAATTAAAAGGGTTGTTTGGTGGATTGGCTCATGAGGATCCCCATGAACATATCAGAAACTTTGTTGATGTTTGCGGGCCGTTCTCCTTCAAAAACATACCTCAAGAGTCGGTCCGGTTGAGGTTGTTCCCATTTTCTCTAATGGGAAAAGCATGCAAGTGGTTGGCTGAATTGCCAAGAGACTCCATCACTTCATGGGAAGAGTTTGTCACTGCATTTCAAGTGAGATTTTTCCCTCCTTCGAAGATGGTGACACTTCGGGATAGCATCCAAAGCTTCAAGCGTTTGAAGGGTGAGCCAATTCATGAGACTTGGCTAAGATTTAAGAAGTTGGTGCTGCAATGCCTAACTCATGGTTTGCCAGACAACATTTTGTTGTAATACTTTTACCGAAGCCTTGATTCGGTGAACAAGTGAGTGGCTGACCAACTTTCTACAAGAGGTTTGATGCAATAACCTTACATTATAGCAGCCGAGCTCTTGGATGGTATGACCAAAATTAACCGGGCATGGTACACTTGCGAAGATCAGGTCTCCCCTCTCACTTTTAAATTGACAAAGGAGTAGCTTGAAAAATATCAAGAGAGGGACCAAAACATGGCAAAGATCATGACCCAACTTGATATTTTGTCCAAAAATGTCATAGGAGTTGGTGCTAGAAATGTCAATGTTGTGGGTGTTGGGTGTGTAAATCCAGATGAAGCCAAGTTTGAAGCATTGTATAAAGAGGAGGTGAACTTTCTAGCCAACCAATGAGGAGGTTATCGTGCTAACTACCCAAGGCCGGGTGGAAATCAAGGTTGGAACAGAGACGATGGATGGAGAGATCGTGATAGGGAGTGGCGTGAGCGAAATGCCGGATGAAAGGAAAGAGAAGGGGAGAAGGACCGGTACGTGCCTCCCCATGAGCGCCAAAAGCCAAAAGATTCTGAGGGTGGTCAGTATGAGGATATGCTCTTGCGTATTCTTCACAAGGTTAAAGGTTCTGATAAAATTTTGAAGGAAATGAAAGATGATGTATCGACCCTCAGCCAAACGGTGACTTCTCATTCTGTTTCTATCAAACAGTTGGAGACCCAAATGGGTCAAATTTCTTCTCATATAAATCCGAGACAACAAGGAGGGTTTCCTAGTGATACTATGGCGAACCCTAGGAATGAAGCTTGAATGAGGACTTTCGTCGTGCCACGACGTTAACTAAGGCGCTGCTTGGGAGGCAACCCAAGATTTCTATTGCTTTATTTTTGTTTTTGTTTTAGGAATAATCGTGTGTTGATTGTGCAGGTCAAAAAGTGGGATGTATGTGGATAATTCAGATTGGCGAGAAAAATGTCCAATCGGCGAGTCACCGAAGACATCGGCGAACCCAATTTAGACCGTCGTTGGACTCAAGAAATCAGAAGATGGAGTTTGTAAAACTCGGCGATCCCAAGGACAAGTCGGCAATCCTGATCTTGCCCGCCGTTTGGACCCTCAAATTTACTGGAGACCCTATAAAACTCGGCAAGAAAAAGAACCACTCGACGGATCGCTGAGTGGATCGGCGAAGGCGACTAATATCATCGAGTGGGCGCGAACTGAATGGTTTTAAAAGGCCAAAGGTTTAAAGTTTCAAAATCCTTCATATTCCCTCACTTTTTAACTTCCCAAAATCACACCCGTACTATATTTTCTACATTTTCGTGTTGTTACCGCTTCTTAGTCATGATCTTGTGTTTGGAGTTGGAATTCTTTACCGCCTAGCTTTTCAAATCATATATTTGGCATTAAAGGTTGGTTTTCTGAACTCCAAACTCGTAAATAACGGTTTTACTCATTTGCAATTGTTTTGTTCTTAGTGATGTGTGATGGGCCTCTCTGAATCCATGTTTATACGCTTATTTGCCAATTTTAATTTTGAAATCATGTTATAATCGCCTTTGTTGTTGATTTCCCGAATTTCATGCCTTAAAATTGATCTAGATTATTGGGTTGTGCTTATTTGTTGTTGGGTCTAGCCGGGTGAAGTCTGAGTAACCTTGTGTTGTGCTAAATGACGTGGTCTCCCCAATGATGGAGCATTTGACGTCATTCCTAAGGGCTAAAGTCGTTAAATAGCCAATTTTGGCCAAACCGGGGGAAGTCTGAGTACTCTGGTGGCATGGGTCTTATGGGTCTAAGTCTAATAAATTAGTCTTGGGTTTGATTTTGTTTTCGAGGGATGCAGGGTTGAATTCGAGAGTTGGGGTTAAAAATAGGCACGTTGGGTAGTTTGGCGAGTTGGGTCAAGCTCGTTGAACCACTCGCTGGTTCACCGAGTCCCCATTTATCGCCTTTAATTTCATACTTTAAATGAGTTTGGTTCTATAACTTTCGGCGAGACGCCTAAGATCGCCGAGCGCACTCGGCGACTCACCGAAAGTCTTCTTTGATTGCCCTTTTCTGCGCCCCTAACCTTTAAAATACACTGTAACTTTCTGTGGGATAGTATATGCTTGCTGAAAGCTGTTGCGATGTGCCGAATGACCCTCCCATCGCCAACATGTCAATTTTTTTGGGAATTTTTTCGCCAATCCTTTCGGTGAGCCTGATTTGGTTCGCCAAAGTGATTCGGCGACTCGCCGATTGGTTCGGCGAGTCTGTCTCGAACTTGTTTTTTGTGATTTGTCTTGAAATATTTCTAACTTTCTATGATGTTTTTCCATATATGGATAGAACCAACTTGGACATGCCGCCCCGTAAATGAGCACGGGGAATAGTGATTAATGAAGGGGAAGCAAATCCCCCTAAAAAGGAAAAGGCGGCACCTCCCAAATGAGGCAAGGGCAAGGGCAAGGGCAAGAGGCACATATCTGAGGTTCCGGAGCACAACTACGGTAGCGAGGGAGAGTCCTTTGACTCCCAAGCTGCACTTTCTGAGCCGGATGATGACAAGCCTCTACAATCCAGGCGAGCTGAGATTCGTGCTAGGTCCGCCCAAACTTATCGAGAGCTTCAACAACCACCCCTTCTACAGCAGATACAGTGCCAGCTCCAGCCCCGACTGTGGTTCCTGAGCCACCAGCACAGGGTCTTGCTCCCCGCCTACTCAATAGACTTAAAGTCGAGGGACTGAGGACGATTCTAGAGGAAACGTTGTTGTCTACGTAAGGTTTAGTGGGCATATACTCCGATGTGAGGGACACACTCTAGTTTCACCGGTTCGAGCAGTTCACCAGGCCCCGAGGCCCCAATATTCCTACATAGGTCTGAGATTTTTATACAACATACGGTGACCTAGTACCTAAGGGGAAGAAGAAGGCCAGCACTTTCAGGCCGGTAGAGTCTGTCATGCTACGGGGGACAGTAGTGAGATGCAACCACGATTATATCAACGCTGCATTAGATAGGGGGATAGTCTTTGACTACCCAAATTTGGCTACCACTACAACCCCTTTGGATGATCTAAAGGGATGGCTTGCACCATTCATATCTGACACCACTCCGAGGTGGATCGAGGATGGCGCTCCGATTTAGAAGAAGGAGTTGAACGTAGATGCACAATACTGGTTTGGATTCATCAGCATCTCCATTATGCCGTCTCAAAATGAGTCCATACTCTGCCATCCTAAGGAAGCATGCCTTGGGTCAATCATCTCTAGGAGGAGCATTGATTTATGACTCATCATAGAGCAGGAGATGTCCTTGAGGGCCAAGCAAAGCCAGACGTCCCTTCCATTCTCAGTCTTGATTACAGAGTTATGTTGGAGTGATGGAGTACCGCGTGATGAGAAGAGGGATATTGAAGTCACTCCTACATCCTCCACAGATATCCGGCTTATAGAGGCCGAGTACACTCGGGAGAAGGCAGATAGGAGGAGAGCAGCTCTGGTGGATGCATCCCCGGAGGTTGATATAAATTTGATACTTGTAGAGGCTTCTATGCCTACTCCGGCCTCCGGGCCATCAGGTATTTATAATTCCACTTCCTCCCAGGCTCCTGGTGCATCTACCACTTCCCAACCCACCAGGATTACTCATGCCATGATCCTGAAGATGGGGAACTTAGCCCATTCTACGGATGTGAGGGCTACTAGATTGGAGGTTGTTGTACCATGGAAGTTTGAGAGTGCTATACTTGCTACACTAACTCCCCTCCAAGCATCTATTGACACTCTCACAGCAAGAGTGAAGACTTGTGAGAGTAGACAAGGGGCGACTTCAGAGGTGCCAACTTTGAAAGTTGAGGTTGCTGATTCACGAAAGGATGTGGACTACTTGAAGTCCACAGACTTCACTTCACTTTTGGAGGCAGCTAATGATATGGATGCACCGGCTACTTCTGAGATTCCTTCGTCCACTACTAGAGACGTGCCCATGGATGATTTAGCAGCTGATGAGTCACAGGTAGAGACCGATGAAGAGTAGCTTGGGGAGCGAGATGTTGTGTTTACGATGGTCTAGCCGACCTGGAGGTTGCTATGATTGAGACTTCCCGACAGGATTCCTTGGCAAATACATCAATAATAGGCTCCAGTAGAGTGACTGCTAACGAGACACCGGGCATTGATGCCCCGACAAATAGAGAGAATGTGTAGTCAGGACCCCTCTTTACCTCCCTCTCTGTCGTTTTTATTGACTTTTTGATATTTTTATTGCATTTGAGGACAAACTGCTTTTTATTTGTGGTGGGGTGAGGTATTTCCATACCTACCTCTTGTGATTATGATGTTCGTTTATATATAGGGTTTTTGTGCTGAAAATCGTGTTTTGATAAATTGTGTTGTGGATGATTGAGCTTATGGCTCCTTGTTTTAATTGCAAACGGTTTTGACCCTTCTAAAAAAAATTTGCCACCTCTTATTGTATTTGACTATGGTTGTTCTTGTGCAAATTTGAGTACTGGTTATGATCAATACCGATGACTTGAATAGTGCTCTTAATAGAACATAAATGAATGTACGGCTTCGATGAGGCCAAATGAAGTCGCATAGACAATATGTGAACTTTTTGCATCTCGTTGAGACTAGCCAATTATCGAATGAGTCTCTTGTGATAAACATTGCACACTAGCAAAAGTGTGAAATCTTGTTTGATATTGGTGCCAATCCCTTATGTGGTGAGCATTATTGTGAACCTTGTGTGGTGACACTTAGAATTCACCCCGTTGGTCTGGTTGAGTGATGCAAGCTCTTGAAATGATCTTAGGCAACAATTTTGAAGAGTGAAACAATTTGACAATATACCTCTTTTGTGGCCAACCTTGTGAGATGTGTGAATCTTGCTTAAACACCCTTTGAGCCTTGTCCTTTTCTTGGAAGAAATTTGATGAAATGGCAACCCCTCTTTACCCACTCACCCATAATCCTCATGAAAATGTGGTTTGTTTGAATAGCCAACTTAGGTCAATAGCCTAAGTTGGGGGTGTGGTGAAAAGAGAAGGGAAATCAAGAAGTGTGAAGAAGTCCCCCTTGATCCATGGATTCGAAAAAGATGGAATCCCTCCATACAAAAAAAAAAGCGAGAAAGAGAAGAAAAAGAAAAAAAAATGAATTGTGAAATAAAGTGTGAAAGTTGGACAAGAAATGGGGTATCCAGTATTCCATGAGAAGTGAATAATGGGGTGAATTTGGAGCATGAATGAAAATTCTGAAAAAAATGAAGGAAAGTGGTTCATATCACATTTCATGAGGATAGCAGTCACTGAACTTAAATGACCAATACTTAACACTCAGCCCCATTACAAGCCTTGAAAAAAACCTTTTTGATATTGAGTGAGTTGAAGCAAATATTGATTGGAAAATAAGGGCAAACCTATGGGTGAAGTCATGCATGTGTTCATCTTTGTGAGTGTGAGTGTTGTATGTGATTCCGGAACTACAAACTGTTGGAAAATCATGTGTGAATATGGAATCATTCTTGTAGTGAGGGCATTTGAGTACTTTTATTGAGCTTGAACTCGCATTTGAAGCAAGTATTGTGAACTTGAGAGTCTTTGGTAATGGTGAGTCACAACTTGAATCTTTGAGTGCACAATTGATCCTTGTATGAGTAAACTGAGTCTTGTTGTGTGCATTCATGATTGAGTCTTTTGTAGCACTATTTGAGACATCATTTTTGAACTGTTGAACTTGAGTTTTACTTGAGGACAAGCAAAAGTTTAAGTTGGGGGTGTTGAGTCCGAGATTTGGACTCATTTAGGGATTTATTTATATAGATTTAGTGTCCTCAAATGCTTGTTTTGTGTCAATAACTGATGTAGAACCCTTGATTTCCACATGGATAGAGGAAAGAAGCATGGACACTAACTTGCAAAAAGGAACAAAGCAGCTAAAAGAATGAAGAAATTCAAGCCTAGTGATCGCCAAGTCCATTTGGCGAATCGTCAAGTGGCCATCTGCCTCGCCTAAAGTTCCAGTGTGCCAAGCCCTGAAGGAAACAACCAAGTTGACGAGGGAAAGAAGCAGTCGGCGAATTGCCAAGTAGTTTCGCGATACAATGTTAGATCTGCCAAAGTTACAGACCATAAGGATGTTGAATGCCAAGGCAGAAGGGCGATGAAACTGACCAAAGGGCGGCTCGCCGAGTGGTTCGGCGAGCCCGACTTACTTCGCCAAGTGGCTCTTCGTAGCATATTTTTAATGACTACAAATACATTTTTGAGCATTTAGTGATGGATCTTTTTTTCATCTTTTGACATCTTTGAGTGAGTTTTTACTTATGAGACAAGTTTTCTCTAGTTTTCCCTAAGCTTTGGAGATTTAAAGTTTTCCATGTTTGAGAAATTGAAAGTGGGTCTTTGAGATTCTTCAAGAAGGAAAATTGTAAAGACTAAATCAATCTTACCCAGTTGATGAAAACACAATTTGGTAACGATTTTTACCTTTTTATGATGTCTAGCTAAAACCCCAATTCTTGGGGTGTGATTATGTGATTATGGGCTGATTTAGCTTATGGGTATTGCTAATTGTTAGTTTATTTTCTATTTAGAAGTGAGTTCAATCATTAATTATGGTTTAAATTAAGAGTTGTAGTTGCAAATGCAGTTCTACCTTTGTGTTTTTGACTTGCTTGAGAGAGAGGTTTTAAAACTAAGCTTATTGATTGATGGTTAGTGGGTATTGGGTTGATATGGGTTCAGCTCTAGAGAGTGAATGGACTAAGGTTGATGTTGTCCTTATTTTCCATGCTTGTTGATGTTCGAGAGAAATCGACTTGATTTGAGGTAAATTATTTGAGAGAAAGTTTATCTCCCCATAGCCTAGCTTACTCACTAATATTTAGTTGTTTTCTAATAGCTGTAATTACCCATTTGTCTATAATAGCCTATAATCGAATCACATCCTAAGAACCCCTCTCATTATTGTTATTTCGTATTGTTTATTGCTGTTTGTAGTTGATAATTTTCAAAACCAAAATCCCCCATTTGACATTCGTGTCACCCACTGATTTGAATGATATTTTTATTCGCAAATTTCTATTCTTATGACTGATTTGAGCTTGTTCATACTTCCCTCTTGAATCTCAAACACGTATTGCTCCCTTTGGGATTCGACCCCAACTCACTTAGTTGGGTTTTATACTGACTAGCGATTGTTGACACTTAGAATTGGATGAAGTGTCCTTGAAACGTTAATCAGAACCCAAATTGAAAACTTTTCATCAGTTAAAAGAAAACTTCAAGTTCAATGGATTTCTTTTATTTAATAAATGAAAGTACGAACTTTTGCACATGTAATTGAATTTTTTTCGGCGGCTAGTTGCAATTTTTTTGGGTTGTTTCTTATTAATCCATCAAATTTGCAAAGGGAATCATAGAGGTTGTTGATGAACAAATTATCATTGAACTGATTGTGAAGTATTTTTTTTAACTTTATAAAATTTGTTTGACTAATTGTTGACTCCAAACCTTATTAAGTGGCAGTGGAAGTCACTATTCAGGTCAATTGAATTATTTTTTTTCTTTTTGTTCAATAATTATTTGAGCATATTATTCATTACATGTGTGTGTGCGCGCGCGCGCGTGCGTGTGCGTGTATGTGTGTATCAATTTATATAAATTAAGAATATTTTGGTTAATAAACAGTTATCACTTAAGTGGTTTATTTATTTGAAATCATTGAAAATTCTTTAGACTTTATACATGTGATAATATATTTTGTACTACATGAATTGAGAATTATGATTAATAAATAGAATTCACTAAAATGATCTATTTATTTTAGTCATTAGAAGATCCTCAATTCATTATGTATAAATTATTCTAAGTGAATACTAGTAATGCTTAACTAATTCATGAATAGAGATATCGAGGTTTTCACTCAAAAGAGAGAAACATGATATATATGGATTCTCAAGTGTATTAATTTAGAGAATAATTTGTTATATGAATGTATTGAGTGTCTTAGCCAAAAGAAGGACACATCGTATGTTTCATTCTCATGAGATAATTATAAAAAAAGAATGAAAATTTGAATCATGTTATTTTAATCTTTAGCTATGTCTAAAATGATTATTTTTCAAATTTGGTCATAGTTTAGTTGGTCATGAATTTCCTAATCTCTGATTGACTTGAAATTTGATGGTTCTATCACAAATTATTTAGATGGATTTAGGTAGTTTGTCGGATTAAAATTTGATCTGAATATGATAAAGTCATATTGTTTTAATTCCTAAAGATACTTAAATCACTTGAATTTGAATTTGGTCATAGTTTTGGAAATATTTTTTTAACTCCAATTGACCTGAAATTTGGTAAGTTCATTGGTGACGGACTAGTAAGAAATACTCATTGCTATGTGGTTATAGTTTTGAGGCTCTTAAAATGGTTTTTAAGTCGCTCTTTAGAATTAAAATGTGATTTAGTATGAATATAATCATTTGTATCAATTTTATTGATGTTAAATGTGGTACATGATTACACGTGAAGAGTTAACATGAATTGATATATAATAAGGATATGCATCTGATTATTTTTCATAAATTGTTTGAATCTGAATTTGATCATAGCTTTGGAGATAAATATTATTTTCGAACTCTGATTGATCTGGAATTCAGTAGGTTATTCAAAAACAATAATATTAAGAATACTCATTGTTATACAGTGATTTGTAATTTGAGGTGTTTAGATGATGATTTTGGGTAATTTTTTTCTTGTATCTTGAAAATTAATTTTAATGAAAATTACTCCCCTATGATACAGTGGTGATAGAGATTTTTCTCTATGGTGTTTATAACTAAATTTTAGTGAAGTATTAAGTTCATGTGTTGGCATAGACCTTCCTCCATATCAGATGAAATTAATACAAGTCATTAAAATTTAATCTCTAGTTTTGATGATCTGTATTAACTCTCCCTATCTAAGTAATGTTTGATTGGATCAATGATCTATGGATAATGATATTCACTTGACATAAACCAACATATAGTACTCTCCATGTGAGCTAGCTTTTGTTCTAAATTTATTGGAGTGAATATCTGACATCACATATGTATGTTGCATGAGTAGTTATTTTTCATCAAAATTTATCGTTTAAGATGCATGCATGGATATCCATGAGATGTGTTTTGAATGTTAATGTTCAATGTATACATAAACATGCTGATTTTTGAAAAACAGTATTCAGATAATGTAAATAGTTTTAAAATTTTGTTCTGTGTTCTTGATTTGTGTATCTATTTCACAAATGCTGATATGTGATAAGAATTTTCGAACAAAAAAATTTAAATTCTATTTTGGCCAAAGAACATTTTCAACCAAATTGATCATAGTTTTGAATATCGAAAAAAGGGACTTTGATTGATCTGAAATTTGGTAGATTCATAAGAACGACCTAGTAAGAAATATTTTTGAATCGTTATATTAGTTTTTGGTCATATTTGGCTATATCCTTACCTTGATTTCCAAGATTGAATTGGAGTGAAGTATTAGTTTCATGTGTTGGTTTAGACATTCCTCCATATCGGATGAAATTAATTCACGTCACTATGTATATAATTGCTAGTTTTGATAATCTGTACTAACTCTCCTTAGCTGAGTAATATGTGATTGGATCAATGTAACTAGAGTGATTTTTCCTTGACTTAAACTAACAGTTGACTCTCCATCTGAGTTAGGTCTGTATAAGTTTATGGAGTGAATAATCAGTCATTGTACATGTGTATTGCATGAGTAGTTCTCCAATCCTATCGATTGGCTATTCGAGATGCATGTATATATATGTATAAATGAGCCCTAAATTTTATTATTTAGGATTATTCGACATATTATGATCTATTTAATATATTATATCTCAAATTCTCAATATACATTACGGACTCACTTAATACTACTCAAGTATTTCTTTCGATAGAGATAATATATTAATTAAAAAAAAATGCATTATATATGTTCATGTTAGATGAAATTATTTTCAGCTTCTAGTTAAATAAGAGATGGACAATTAATATATTTTTCTTGTAACTCTTTTGAGTTTGATAAATATGTTATCTCTTATTGTATATTGATGCATAAATGAATTGAATATTAATCTATCTCATAAGAGAAAATATCTTTTAAATTGAATGAAACTTATCTCTACACTAGCGTCTGCGTCATTTATTCTTCTGGATAGAACTTTGAAGTTGGTTAAAGAATGGACATAATGGTTCATTGAAAGTGAAGTCACTACCAACATGTGAGTCATGTTTAGAAAGAAGAATGACTAAGAGACCTTTCCCTCTTAAAAAGGAAATAAAGGTAGTGATAAGTTAGAATTAATCTATTATGCTTTGTGCGGTAAATGATCACTCAGGCAAGAAGTGAATTTTTAGAAGGTTACTCATGATATGAATATATATTTTTAATGTTTTGTAAGTCTGAATGTCTTGATAAACTCAAAATATTTTAAGACAAATGAAAATAGCATCATGTAAAATATAAAGTCACTTCAATCTGATTGTAGTGATGTATACCTATCTGCAGAGCTGATGAGTCACTTATCTGATAGAATAATTGTATTTCATTGTCTACACCAGACACTCTATAATAGATTCGTGTAAAAGAGAAAAGAAATAGACTCTTATGAAGATGATAAGATTAATGATTGGCTTATTTCGTTGTTGTTTTGTTTCTTTTGGGATATGTTCTAAGAACTACATATCACATTTGAATTCAATTCCTTTCAAATCAGGAATGCAATGTGTGTGTGTTAATTGGATATTCAAAAAGAATGAAAGAAGGTTTATTTCATTATCCTAAAGAAAATAAGGCAATTGTTAAGACAATTGTCAGATTTCTAAAAAAGGACTATTTAGTAATCTATTTTCCTAAAAGTAAATTAGTTTTACGGGAACTGAACAAAGAAATAACTAATGAGTCAGTTGTAAATTCAGACGCTAAAGAACATCTACTCGATATGTGAGAATTGACGTTCCATTGCATTTAAGTAATGGGAGAAATGTTACTAGACATAAGAAAACTACTGTCATAAGTAGTGGGAGTGATGTTGGGTAAATTAAGAACACTACATGAAAAAGTTGTTAATATTTCAATACCAAAATATTTTAAGGAAAATATTAAGACTCAAGAACATGAAAGTGTGACTATTGTAGTAGTACTTAGTCTTAGTGGGAGAATCATAACGAAGATTGATTGATTTTGTATGTTTAAGAGGACTTTCATGATAAAACTCCACTAAAGAAGTAAACTTTTGAAAGGTTTCATGATGGGGCCTTTGAAGATCTTATACAAAGTCGATAAGTTATGACTCAGCATTACTAGATGAAGTTGCATAAGAAAACAACTTGGTAATATCCTTTTGATAAGAAATATATGTGAAAATTGTAAATGCATTGTTAACAGTCTAAGTGGGAGATTGTTAGGGTATATACTATTAATCATGTGTTTAGAAATAGTATTCTAACAATTTTCAAGAATAAATATCTTAGTAGGACATTGTTAGGATATATACTATTAACCATGCATTTAGATATATTACATTCTAACAATCGTGATGGTTAAAAGTCTAAGTGGGAGATTGTTGGAATATATACTATTAACCATGTGTTTAGATATAGTATTTATTATAGAATAATTATTTATTCATTTTTAATAGATCATATAGTCGTTTATGGTGTCTGTTTACTTATATAGTAGATGATTTAGTGTATAGAGTTTAAGCTTATACACAGAGGATTAAATCATCGGTTCTTATAAGTATAAAGTTATTTGTTCACAATCTAAGATGGGAATTGGACATGCCATCGGTACGATTGGAGCACAAGATTATATGTAGTTTATCTTGATTATGGGAATGGTATAGTTCCAATTTCTTGTGCTAATGCATTTTGTATGTATTGAACGGGACCGAGTAGAGATAGTTTCTTTAGACTGACTGACAAAAGTATTGTCTAAACAATTAAATGTACTTATATTCTTAATCATGATATAACTATTATGATCCGTATATGTTAATTATCGTTTCGATTTATTAAAAGGTGAGATTTTAAGATGGGTCAATATACCTAGTAGATTGGACGATGATAATATATATATTGGTGAAATAATAAGTTAGTTGACGGAATCCATGTCTCGATATAGAGATTGAAAATATGTCTTTTTGGGAAGCTTAAAAGTTTTCATCGTGTCAAACCTTGCAAGTGGATTTATGAATCCAACACATGAAATAAGTTAAGTAATGCTCTAAAGGAAATTGATCATTGAATTAAGTTCGTCAATAATTTAATTTATTGATTAGTATCTGTAATCTTAACATGGGGAATTACATATGTGTTTAATGAGAAATTTTGAAATATAAATAGAGGAGTGCAATTACGAATTTCTAGTGGAATGATTTGTAATTTATTATGGTAAGAATAATTCAAATTAATTATTTGGAATTATTTCCATAATAGGAAGCCTCAGTAATTAATTATGTGGTCTCTACCGTGCTCATATTTAACTAGAACTCAGAGTCTATTCTAAAGGAAAAAGGGAAAAGTATGTGTTTTTCTCTATTCTAAGGAAAGTGATAAGTATGTGTCTTTCTCTATTCTAAGGCTTGGGAGAAGTATATCACTTTTTTCTATTCTAAGGAAAGGGAAAAGGACATGACTTTTTATATTCTAAAGAAAGGGAGATGTACATAGGAAATACATAGTATTCCTTCTCCTTGGACTAGGAAGAAATCTCTATAAATAGGGATTCTTCTAACCTTTGAAAGAAGATAACTTTTATATAAAATACTTGCCCACCCAAGTATTAAGAGAGTTCGAAAGTGAACTTGGAATCACTGTAGAAGACTGCAGAACAGTGATCGAGTTTGTGGACTAGCTTGTGGATTGGCTTGAAAGTTCTAGCTTATCGACTAACTTGTGGATTCGCTTGAAGGTATCTATCTGCTCACACTTCAAGAGGTAATTCTTGAATTAAATTTCAGAAAGTGTATATAGTCTAACATGATTGTACTTGTTCTAGCATTAACTATGTGTTGTCTATTATTCATGTAAGTTATATGATTTTGATATGTTTTCGATGTGCATATAATTTTCCAACAGTTTGAAGTCCAAGCCTTCTCGACTCTTTCATAATGACTTGAGAAGTTTTTCACATATAAAAATCCCCGATTTAACATTGGATTTCAAATTTTTTAAGATATAGTTGAGTGATTGATGTATGACCATGAGGCATGCACCTTGATCCAGTACGTGCTAAAGTTGCGTTATGCCAAAGTTGAACACAAAAAAGGACTGAAAATCTCCAACGTTTATATAGTTTAACCTTGCAGTCTTTTTAAAGCTTTTTTTCTAGTAATATATGTCTAACACTATTTAGAAAATCACACAACATCAAAAATAATTATGTGATAGTAAGTTGAAGTGGAAATATTAGCTGTTAAAATCAAAGTTGTGGTCCTGCTCCTAATTTCACTTTAAAGAATCTCCACATGTCTTCAATATCAAAGTTTAGAACCAAAATCTATCAGCAAAAATGGATTCAAAATCAGAAAATCCGAAGAGAAAGCTCTGCTACTATGGGAAGGGAATGCAACTTGAAGCAAACCCACCAGAAGAATGTAAACAACTTGAGCTTACCACCTCTCATTTCGGTACTTTGCAAGTCTTCTGTTGACAATCTTCTGGTGGGTTTAAGGCCACAGATGTCAAAGAAGACTTGGATTCTTTTTCAGATTTTTTTTAGCAGCAGGTGGTAAGCCCGAAGGGCACCACATGGATCTTTTTTTGGGTCTTAAATACGTGGAAGCCAAGGAAAGGTAACAGGCGAAGAATGTTAGATAGGATTGTGAAAAGGTAAATGACTAACATGCCCTTCTCGTCGTCTGAAAGACCCCGTCTATATATATATATATAATATATATTACTCTTATTTAGAAATGAGACTTAGAAGGACTAACACTGCATTAAATTAGTTGTACAACATGCATAGAATTTTGTACATTAACTTTTGACTACATTAAATTAGTTGTACAACGTGCAAAAAGAATTGTACATTAACTTTTCTAAATGACAATTACAAGGACTAACATTGCACTTATTATTATTACTCATTACTTACAAGGACTAACATTGCAATTATTATTATTACTCATTACTCCTTATTAGAATTATTATTATTACTCATTTTACTCCTTATTAGAGTTGACACTTTAAAGGACGAACATGGCACTACCAAGTTGTACATAAAGCATTTCAAATTGTACTATAAAATTAATTGTGCCTCATTAATTGTACACGTGTCTTTCTACATATACAACAACCCACATGAAGAATTACTTTTCTGACTTTTTTCCTCAGTTTCTCTCTATATATTCGTTTTTTTTCCTTTTTTCTACTTTCCATTCTCCCCTTTTACTCTCTCTCTTTAGTTAATCTTTGATATTAATTTTTTTAAAGATCTTTAAAATATTTTGAATTATTAATTATTGTGACTTATAATACTTTGATATTTACGTAGTTTACAAATATATAAATTTCATTTTTAAAAAATTGAAGATACCATGAGCAAATTTTCGGTCAAACTTAAACTATTTGATTTTCGAAAAATAAAAAGTGTCACATAAAATGAAACAGACGGAGGATAACTCTCAATTAAATTTATTTCAGTTTTTATTTTCCATTTTTAACATAATTTTTCAAGTTGGATTTCTAGGAATTGTATTGTAGACCCATTTAGATTTTACCCTTTTGTTTTAAATTCAAAACAACCCTAAAAAACAAATGGTGATTACAGACAACAAAATTTCAATAATAAAGAAATTTGAACGATAAATTCTTCACTATCAGATGACAAAATTTGAAAACCATTAAAAAGAAAAAATGTATAACCATACAGAGATTTAAATAAAAATTTAGAAAGCAATG
>JAJOOR010018436.1:0-17195 GCA_036250505.1 Solanum acaule | reverse complement strand
TGAAGAAGTGTATGAAGGAGAAAGTCTCACTTATGGTGATGTTTCTATGGCAAGTGGTGTTGAGGAGAATATTTATAGTTTTAGGGGGAGTACTTTAAGGGGCAATGAAAGAGGAGCTAGAGGTTCCAGTTCAAGTCGAAACCTTGTTGATGAGCCTTCTGATGATGAAGAAGATGATGACCAAGTAGAACCCTTGGTTATGGCACTTGAAGAGTTTGAGGATCTTGTTGAAGAATAGGAGTTTGATTCTTTTGTGATTTAATTATGTTTTTGATTTTTTGCTTTATATGTTATGACTTATGAGTATTATTGACTATCTATTTACTTTTAATCTAAGAATATATTACCTCTATTCAGTTATTTAATATTTTTTTATTTTTATACTAAATATCGCTTTACTTAAAAAAAGCGCGCGCTTCGCTTCTCGCTTCTCGCTTCTGTGAAGCGAGCCCTCGTCGCTTTTTTCCGCTTCTCGCTTCCCAAAACACTGGTGGTGGGAGACACTGGGCAGTACGTACAGAAGATGGGTTTTGGGAAGCGGGAATTATAAGAGATGAGGGAGATGGAAATTTACCTGGAGAAAGGAAAGGTGCAGGAGGTGAAGCTACGTTCGCCACTAATGCATTGTCGGATGAGGACTGGAGTATGAGTTGCCTTGAGACTAGCTGGAGAAGGAGCAGACGATGACAAAAAATTTGTTATTGTGCGGGCTTCTATTTCTAATGGGGGGAAGATCTGTAACTATAGGAATTTTAGGCGTGGGGTCTAAAGAATTTGGCATTGTGGTTTTTGCCCATTCCAAGTGAGCTGATTTAATGGTAGTATTGAAGAACAAATTTTTAAATGGAAAAATATGCTCAATAAATCGCACATCGCGGGATAAATACATCTTTGCAGAAATTGGATCAAAACATTGGTGACAGTGATGAGATAAGGAGAATCTAAGATAGACACACGGGGTAGATTTTGGTTCAAGTTTATTTTTGGAGTATGGTTTAAGCCATGGATAGCATAAACAACCAAAATTCTGTAGGGAGTTATAATCGGGTGATTTACCAAGTAATCGTTGGAATGGAGATTGACTATCTAGGTGAGAGGTTGGCAGACGATTGATGAGGTAGACACTATGATAACACGCGAAAGACCAAAATTGGGGTGGAAGGGATGCCTCATGAGTGTTTTTGCAAGTGTTTTTGCAATTTCAACGATATGACGATGTCGTCGTTCTGCAAGTGCAACTCGTTGAAGCGTATAGGGTGGGGTGGAGAGGTGTTCAATGTTGTGAAGTGAAAGATAAGAGTCAAAGACTTTTATACTCTCCTCCGCCATCAGTTTACAATGATAAAAAATTTAGGTCAAAATGTTTTTCCATCAAAGGATGAAATTTTTGAAAGATGTCTTTGACTTCACTTTTTTTAGTTAATGTGTAGAGCCAAGTGTATTTTGTATATTGGTCAACAAAGATACAATAATACAGCTTCTTGTCAAGAGATAAAATCGGTGATGGCCCCCATAAACAACTAAAAATAATTTGAAGCGGTTTAGAGCTACACAGTGATAATTGAGTAAAAGGATGCCGATGGGCTTTATTAGATTAACAAGAATTGCAATGGAAGAGTTTGTCTCACTCATGAAATGGTAGCGAGAATTTATTTAAAATAAACCTAAGAACTCTAGAATGAGGATGACCAAGACGTTGATGCCAAGTAGTGAGAGAAATGGATGGTGCAGTCATGTGAGCTTGAGGATGTGAGACAGGCCACTTATACAGTCCATTGTTGGTCCGACCGGGCACCAACGATTTCCGCGTTTTCAAATCCTTCACAACAAAGTCAAAATAAAAAAATTCTATAGACTTTAGATTGTCTTGACAAAAGTTAGAAACATATAGAAGTTTGCGTTTAATGGAAGAGGCACACAAAGTGTGGGTTAACCTGAAAACATTGTTTGATGTATTTAATTGAGTAGAACGAGTGTGAGAGATGGGAATTTTCTTACCATCATCCATGGATACATCCTCGGTACCATGGTACGATTGTAGATTGTGTGATTATGTTGTGATGTGATGGGTGGCTCTTGAATCAACTATCCAAGGGCCAGCTGCGGTAGTAAACCCAGTTGCATAGTTGGCTTTGGCTTCAAAGTGATTGTGAGACTCCGAGCGGTAGACATTGGCGGTGTGGCCAATCCTATTACATAGTTGACATTGAGTAACACCATTTGGATTTGAGTTGGACTGCCATTATGGTGGAGTATTTGGATATGAGTTCTGGCGCCATTATTGAGAATTGTTGGTCTACCAGCGACTGTTGCGATTATTGGTATTGGATTTGGTGGGAGTAGCGATTGCAGCAGTGATAGGACTAGACAAATTCTTAGCATCCTCATGGCGAAGGAAAAGTTCATAGTCCAGTAGTTTTTCAAACAATTCCTCATAGGAGATAGTCGTATCACGTGCACAAATGGCAACAGAGATCTCACGAAACTCAGGACCTAGACCACTGAGTATTTTGACAATGAGTTCAGGATTGGACACAGGAGCACCAGCAGTGGCTAACTCATCCGAAAAAGACCGAATAGTGTAAAGATAATCAGTAATGGAGCGAGATTCTTTAGTGACACGGGCAAGCTGATCACGCAAACTAAAGACCCGAGTTTGAGATTTGTTCGCATAAGTGGTATGTAAAGCATCTCAAGCTGATTTAGTCGAGTCAGCAGCAGCAACAGTAGGAGAAACGGTGGATTCGACAGAAGTCATGGGGGTATTCTAGATGAGTTTGTCCTGACGGAACCAAGTTAAGAAGGTAGGATTAGGAGATGTGTTCATGCCTAGGGTAATCGTGCGGTTGGGGGCCAGAGTGGTCCCATCAAGATGGACAAAGAGGTTGTTGCCATACATAAGCATGGAGAATTGGGCTTTCCAGGTGGCGAAGTTGTGACCACCGCTTAGTTTGAGGGGTAATTGGGACGCATGATTGAACTGAATGATACTGTTGGTACCCATCGTGTTATTAGCATTGACAACTCTAGGATTGTTGCCATTGTGATTGGTCATGTTGCTGATCTGCGTGAGGAGAAGGAAGGAAAAAAAATTGAATCATTCTCATTAGAGCGTAAGAGCCCTGATACCATGTAAAGACTCAATAGGTTCTGGAAAATGATACTTTATTAATGAAGGCTGAAAGGTATTAAATATAGTTACAAAGAACTAATAAGACTCCTAAACTAACTGAACTACATAAATAATATATGCTGATATAGCTAATGCAGATTCCTAAATAAGCAAGGACTATTAAACACTAATACCGACTTAATTATTAACTACTGTCTTAACTGACTTCTGATGCTCCAATAAATGAAACCGTCAAAATCAATTTCACGTTTGTTTACCCAAATAATTGACTTTGATCGAACTTCAACCGACTTCAAATTTTAGAAGGAAAAATCTTTTTGGTCAGAATGATATTTACCTATGTTATTTTACTTTTTAAAACATTTTTACCCTTTTAATTTTAATACCTTTTAACTAAAAAATAAAAAAAATATTATAATTTTTTTAAATTTCTGACCAAATTCCTAGCCATTTAACATTACCCATTTTAGAATTTATTCACCGCAAGCATATGGTTTGCCTCGTTTATCGCGTCATCCTTTTCCACAAGTCATAAACCACATTTCAAGGCTATAGAGAAGGTCTTGTAGGAAGAAGGGATCCTAGAAGTCAAAAAAGACTGCAGATACGTTGCATAAAATCACTTTTTTACTGCGCATAGTACACCTACTTTACCTTTTAGTTTAAAGTGTAGATTTAATTAACTCTCCCTACAAACAGTAAATCTGTCATGTCACTATCATTCTTGACTCATTTTTTTTCATTATTATGTATCCAATCACTATTATTTGGGCCACATTTAACACTCCTAGAAAAATTATTAGTCATTAGTTTACCAAATATCATAAAATACGTTCCTTCATGCCAAACTCTCACTATTATGATCATCAGCCTGGACTTTTATCACATTTTGCAAAGGTAGAAAGCTTACCAGCCTTGAGTTTATGAAGGAGTTTGGATTTGCTTGGCTTTGATCCAATCCCTAATTAGGAACTAAAGTGAGTTTACAACATACAGCTACCTACAAATAGCTAAAATAAGAATTTGGGAAAATAAAAACTACCTCATTCAGCTAATCTCGCCCTCGAGAAATAGCTGAGATACTTGAACTACTTTTATACAAGCTTAACCATTGTTGAATTATGAAATCCCAACTTAAGCTAATGCCTTACATTACAATCATCTGATATCGTCTCCTCTGATGAGGCGTCGCTATTGATGACAATCAGCTCAACCTTTTTATCTGCTTCTGTCTTACAATGTTGCTTCCCCTCTCTCATAGGGAGATGAGCACAATCAGCATTACCATTATTCAGCTCAGTTTTTGGTGTAGTGTACAAGTCGCTCAGTCTGTTCATTGATTCATAATGAGCTCGGTTAGGTTCAGAAAACGGTGGACCAATCCATGGATGGATAAACCATGAAGAATCTGGGGCAAATCCAGGAGGCCTGGGTGGGATAGCAACCACTTCCTTAAGCCAGTGAGGCAAATTACCTACTTCAGACACTCTGTTCATAATTCGAGAACTGAATGAACATTCAACACCTGAACCTGCAGAGTTCTCGGATTGATTGAATCTAGCTCGTTTGTGTTTTCCCCTGAGACAGAGAGAATCTAAGGTCCCTACATTTGTTGTTGCCAGGTGAAGTAATTTGTGCGAAGTATTTTGAACATTTGGAAAATGAAATGGTATTTGGCTCCGGATGTTCCCCTCTGACTGGGAATGTGCATGCCCAAGTGAAAGTTGAACATCATCCATACCATGGGATGAAACATCAGCTTTATGTAACTGTCTCACAGGGGAAATGGATTTTCCATGTAAAAGTTTCGACTGTTCCTCCATCCACCGTTCTGCCAAGTCTGTTGGTGTTCTCCAGGAAAAAAAGCGCAGTCTTGGATCCCTCAACATCACATCCCAGTTACCTCTTCCATGCCGCCTCACACCAATCCAAAGAGAATCTAGCTCCTCTTCTGACCACATGGTTGGAGACCCTAATTTTTCTGCAAATCTCCTCTTGTTTCCGTTTTGAGATCTTGCTCTATTAAGAATGTTGTCCAGGATCATTTGATGTCGGTGAAGCATTGATGCATCAACAGAAAACTGAGAAGCTGCTCCTTGAATGAATTCGCTTGGTTGATTCCATATGTCAGCCAACTGTGAGGATCTCGAAACTAAAGCTTGACTTGGCAGTGACAAACCAAGAAAATCTGAGGATTCTGCTATAGTAAACACACAATGTCTCTTGTCTTCTAACGAGGAAGATTTTCCTTCTTTAGAATTAGCATGAGCACTCTCATTTTCCTGCAGGCTTGCTAATGGGAAAAAGTTGTAGGTTCTATCTTCCGACAAAAGCTGAAAGCAAACAATTTAATGCATCTCAATCAAACGTTAAAGACTCAATTGGAAGTGCACAGCATCACAGAAAACTGGTAGAGATTGAGATGAGCAGCAGTTTCTTTAACACTACACATACCTGCAGTAAATCATTCTTCGAAGAACTGCCTTCACAACTATCAACCATTGCTTTTCCAGATAAGCAACCAGCTTCAGGCAACTCTGCATGAATTGGAGTTATCTTCTCGGGCTTGTTGTCAAGTAATTCCAAACTTTTATCAGAAGGCACCCTATGTAAAAGCGTGGAATCATTTCCATTCAAGGAGCAAGGAGGGTTCAGCTGAACTTCCAGTGCAGTTGGAATGAGGTGTTCATCAGATGCTTGTTCTGACCTATTGCGGTCCATTTTGTCATCACTATCTGAACATGGTAATTTAAAACAGAAGCATACTGAGACACATAAAATTCATGAACACGAGCACCTATAAAAACATATATCTTAAATCCAGGAGGATAAAACCAAATAAAAATACATACCACAAGGTATAGATATATCTAAAGCTTGGGAACCACTGTTACTTGCAACCTCTAAGGGAGACGTTATTGGCACTTCAGTTCTGGACAAACCATCAGAAGAAGGGTCCTGAGGGATATGAAATGATGACTCCTTGAAAGCATCTGAAGCAACACCGTCATCCAAACCAGAGAAACCTACTCCAGAATTTGGATCAGCTACTTCGTCGATTGGTGGAGCTTCCTTCACTGAGATAGGCTGTTCATTAACATCTAACAATCTGTACAAGAAAAATCCAGGAATTAAAATTGAATATCTTCAACTAGGTTACATTTCCAGACAAGAATCTTTCATTAAACCTGTCCCCTAGCTTCACTATAAGGCAAGAGTAGACGATAGTTAAGCTTACATCTTCATCTGTGAAGGTGATCCAGCACAAGCACATCGATAATTGTCATCTCCATTGGTTGTCTATAACAAAATAAAAACTTGGTTAACATTGGAGTCACATGATTTTCTAGAGAAATAATTAGCATGTCAGTCTTCATCAGGTGTTTAGTAGGACAGCAAAGACGAACTGAGCGGCAAGCAGGTTCCACCAACCTGAGTTATCAATGCCTTCACATAGCTTAACATGTCAAAGGAGAAAACCAAGTAACCAGTTCAAGCAGGATGCAGAAAAAAAAGTCTCATGCAAAGTGAATTTGTCTCTCAAATTACAGAACCTGTAGGCTTAGTATCTGCAGTTATAGGAAAGCAAGTAAATTTACATAATCCATTTGAAACTATACTTTATTGAGCCTTGTCTGGACATAGAAACAGAATGTTTTGTTTTTGCACAGTTGTTTTGTTTTCTTATACAAATATTCTTGATTTTATGTTTCTGAAAATAAAAACAAAAAAAAACTCCCAGAACATCCCAAAATAATATCTCCTAAGACCAAATCCAAACATACATAGAAACAAAACAAACAAATTAGATGAAAAACAAGAAATATTAGTCTAAGTGCCCTCAAAAATAAAATAAATCTAGACATCAATTTAATACCTTATATTGCAAAAGTCAGCAGAGTCTAGATAAAAAATTTAGCTTTAATCTGTGTGCTCATGGTTACTAAGAACTCGTACAAGAAACACAGAATATAATATTTGTAACAGTCGAAGGAAAAATGGGATGAGTATAAATATTTGTCTCATGTATTCAAAGTAAGAGTCTAGAGAAATACTATGGCTATCCTACAAATGCATAATCTATTTGTATTTTGTTTCTGCCATTTTTGCACTTTTAGTTTAGGAATAGGAATAACTATAAAATAAATTAGAAAAGAATATGAATAATCAGCATTGATCTCCGAAAACTGGTTAGATATGTTTCAGATGGTTTATGAATTATTATGAATAAGGTTTAATATGGCAAACTTTCTAATATCATCTAAAAATCAACTGACAAAAGTTCTCTTCATTACTAGCAATGAAGTGGCTTGTCTAGGATAAGGATTAACCTCTGGATGCTTAAAATCTGCTGAAAGATCCACCGAGCAACTCTTAGCAACTGATTTTTCAGAGTCATGAGGAGCGACAAGACATGCAGTATTTACAACTGATAAGCAAGCAACATCTTCAGCTTCAAGATTACCCTTGGCATCCGCACGGCCTCCATCCTTGTCCCGCTTGGCTCTTCGCTGAAAAGTAATCAGACTAGAAGACGATTTACTTGTACTAACTGCATTTACAGAGGAGATCAGAGATATGTCTTTTAGTGTGTCAGCTTCTTCCGGACTCGGTTTTACCAAATCAGAGGAATCAGAATGCTGAAGATTGCATCCCCTCTCACCACCAGAACTTGGGGAGACCAAATCCTGTTCTCTCGAAGAATTCAATCCTGTCAACGGGGAAAGAGAAAACTTCTGGGTGCATTTACTATCACATACACTGCCTGAAATAATGCAAGAACATAATCTCTTCTGTGAACTCCTCGGTTCTCCTTCAGAGAGAGGCCCTTTGGAACCCTTTGAAGACTGAACTTCTTCAGAATTATCCTGCAAAGATGAATGGCAATTAAGCAATTTGGGAAGTTTACACGTAAGACACCTTTTCTAACTTCCAGAATCATAATCCGGTAGAGGCAAGAAGAAGATTATTTCAATGAAAATCACAATGCCACCAAAAGTCACATTGAAGCTCACAATCCATCTCTCAGGCTAAGCTTGACTATCTAACAGTCACAGTCCCTAAAAAGTCATAATAAAAATCCTGAACACATCATATAAGTATAAAATAATTTCAATAACTCAATTACCCATCTGCTATCTTGATTTTGACAAGGAACAGGAATTTAAATGTGCAAGTTGATACAAATAATTTTTCAATGGTGCGCACTATTTTCATCCTTAAAAATACAAAGTAAGCTTAAAAGAGAATGTTGAAATGCAACTATGTCCAATCAGTTGTTTCTGCATAAGATGCATGTACAGTTGTTCAATTCTATTTTTTTTCTATTCTTTATCTTTCTTTTCTCTTTGCTTTATCATGCGAGATAGCGGAAGCAGGAAATGTGCATAGGGTAACTTGAAGAAATTTAAAGGGATTATGGTAGTCCAGCTAGGCTACAACGGAGCAGCAGGGAAAGAAAGAAGTATAGATCAGATGGAGTGATGCAGCAGGATTTTTGAACGGGGGGGGTAGAAGTGAGAAGACCAATCAACATGGATAGCGCACTAGTAACGAAGACCTAGGAAAAAAAGTTGACAATTGATTTACCTTCAGATTAACAAGGTTGTCTTGTGTTAACAGATCAGTTCACGATGGAAGAAAGCATTTCCAATAGTTTCACAAGTTTAATACTAGGAACACAGAAAATAAAGGGGATGACTGCATCTTCACAATTAATTTGATAGTAGGACGAAAGAGGGAGAAGATTATATTCACCCTATATAAAAAGTTCAACCAACATAATTCAACAACGGTGTGTTTGATCTAGTAGTAGCTTATAAACTCAACAAGTGATTGCTTATCACGTACAAAAGAGAGATTTTTCTTAATTGATATGTCTGGACCAACTTGCATGCTCCTCAACCATTCAACTGGGCAACTTGCCAAATCCACTAGCACAAGATTGCGAAAGTGATCCTGCTCGCTATGGTCAGAGAAAGTGAGCTCACATCGAGGGTTATAGCTGGGATTCGAACTTGGGATCCCTAAATTGTCACTCCCATGTTTCAACCACTACATCACCTTTGGGACCATGTACAATATGGCAATAGCTTTTCAAGCTATAAAAAAACTTGTTTTCTGACAAAAAAATGAAAAATCAAGTTCTACTTATGAAAACTCTGCCAAAGTCTACGCTCTCACACTTCCCATACCAATTTCTAAACCCACACCCCGTCATAAGGAGTTCTTTTTTCACTATTGTTTCAGTCAGCTTGCACCCACCCCTAACAGTTCTATCATGTAAGCACAAGCAGACATGTTTCAGTATATACTACTTAAGCAATTCATCACAAGAAGAACACCATGAACTCTTGAATTTACCCTAATAAACTCTTCATCCTAGTTGTCATTCTAATTGCAAGTAAACAATTTCCCTAAAGCAAAACAATGACAGAGAGAAAGAGAGACACAGATTGAACGGCTATTAGAGACAGTAGCTAATAATCATATAATTAGCATTTGCATAATGTACGTCTGAAAGCAAGAGATACAAGTGTTGGGATCATGCACCACACTACACATCTGTGTTTATTGATTATGAAGAATCACTAGTAAGTCAAAATCTAGGAGATGATCCATATGTAGATAACAATTTAATTCAGAATAGTTGCCACAGTTACATTAACACAAATGCGACGACATAAATTAGAAGATGACTATCCAAAGAAAATCAAGCCACAAAAAAGGACCTCATACAACAACAACTACTACTATTACTACTACACCTCAATCAAAAGCACAACAAAGACCTCATGCCTCCAATAGAATGTTTGGTTTCCTAAACCAATTGGAGTACGGTATATCAAAGATCTCACCTCAAAGTCTTTCTTTTCATCCTTGAAGCTAGGGTTGTCATACTTCTCCTCTTCCTCCAGCAAAGGGGCCACAGTCTTTGATTTTCTACACTCAGAAGGTGTATTATGAGTCCCATTTTCCGGAAAAAGATCAGAACTTGGTAGCCTCTTTCGCTTGTAAGTCAAGAACACTTTTTTCCGAATCATTAAGCTTTTGAAAGGTCATACAAACAGGTACTGAAACTTCAACGGCAAACATAAAACAACATGAATTGCAAAGTCGTCAAATTGAAGCTAAAGCCACACGATACATATGCTGCAAAAATCATAAAGCAGAAACTACATCAAAATGACTTCATGTAAGCTCAACATTATTGGAACCACTTTTCACCTCATCATGAACTCATTATTGAATTTTACCTATGTGCTATTAACAATCTTGGGAAACAACATGAGAAAAAGTATAAGCAACACTTACTCTTCAACCTAAACCCATGCAAACAACTACTCCCTCTATCCTAATTTACATGACTCACTTCCCTTTCCAGTCCGTCCAAAAAAGAATGACACATTTTTATACTTAGCAACAATTTAACTTCTAAATACTCATTTTACCCCTGATGAAATGACTTATAGTCCCACAAACCTCATTTGTTTACCACAAATTTCAAAAATCTTTGTTTTTTTTTTTAAACTCTGAGTAAGTCAAACTACATCATATGGAATGGAAAGGAGGGAGTATAAATTCAGGGCTAATATGTATAAGGTTATCTCTTCCAATTCAACAATGATGATTATAGGAATTCCTAAATAAGCAAGAGTAAAACTTTACAGAACCCACAACTTATCAAGCCAAAACCTTTAAAATAACACAAAAAAAAACAGAAAAAAGAAAATCACCTTACACTCAACATAGAGCACCAAGAAATTTGAAGTACCAACATGCACTTCATCCAAGATTTTTTTGTCAAAAAAAAGAAACCCAAAAGGGGAAAATAGTACACTTACCAGCAAATAAAGTTAATAAAATGGAATTTTCCCCTTTTATAACCCAAAAATTAAGAGGAAAAAATAACAGATAATGAGTACTCTACAGTCAACACACGCAAAGCAAATAACAATAAGAAATCTTTCAAACAAAAAGAAGAGAAAGTTGGAAAAGGGAGAAAGAGGTTACCCTTACCGGCCGGAAACGGAGAAAGTCGCCGGCGATAAGGGAAGCCTGAAAATTTTCCGACAAGAAAGCTCAGTTTGAGAGAGTGTAGTTGTACTCACTTGTCTGGTCTCTAGAGTACTGTGCGATTAAAGGGGAGGAGAGAGAGAGTGTGCGTTCTCTTTTTTGGACTCTTTCACTTGGTCAGCTTTTTCTTTATCACAATAAATTTTTAAAATTAAATAAAGAATTTAAAAAGTTATTCACATATGTAAGAACTTAAATTTTATTCATAAAATAATGGATTATATTAAATTAAAGGTATATAGATTTTCTAAATTAATATAATTAAATTAATTATATAAGTCCAATTGATAGAAATCTAGTTTTATTGGGCTCCTGGATTTTGGGTTGTTTCTCTATTTCAAACAGTAGACTTTTCAACCCTTTTTGCTCGCGCTAGTGCCCCCAAAAATTCTTGGATTTCTTGCAATATGAGATTGAATGCCATAACTCTTATTTGTGTTTTACTTTTTATTGGTGCTGTTGGGAAATCTGCACAGATAGGATTGCATACTTCGTCAAATTGGAGTACACATGATGAGTCCACATTGTAAAAAGGAAAAAGGCATAAATTTCCCCAAACTTATAACGAAAAGTCAGTTACACAATTTTACTATTAGGGCGATCTATTACATAACTTCAGGGATCGTTTGGTATGAGGAATAAGAATAAATAGTGATGGGATAAGAAAATAGTGATGGGATAATTTTTTTGTATCTTATTTGATTGTCATGTTTGGGATAACTTATCTCATCATTTATATCATAGTGATGGGATAAGTTATTTCATATACATGGTTGGATAAGTTATCCCAGGATAGCTAACCCCAGGATAACTAATCCTGGGATAATTTGTTCCCAACCAAACGACTCTAAGTACATTTATCCCTTCCGTCACTCAACCCCCATGGCATTATGTATAGAGTGAATCACTCGCCTCCTAGTGAAGCCATGTATTAAATGACTCATTTCATTTCACCCAGATCCATTTTATTTTACCCTAATTCATTTTATTTCACCCACCCATTTAGTTTCTCTAAGAACACTAAACATTATTGACAGTTTCGATCTTAAATCAATCATTTTGTGGACATGATGAGAGTTTCTCTTCTTCAAATAGAGGTATTTTTCTTGAATGTTTGCAATGATATGGAGATAATGATTAAGATGTTTGAAGTATTATTTTAGAAAACGCTCAAAAATTGAATTTCTTTAAGTATTCAAAAGGGTATTGTTGATTTTTGTGCTAAGAAAATTGTTAAAGCTATCCTTGAAGATTTAGATGGGGATTATTTTGAAATATTAGTCAATGAATCAAAAGATATCTCACATAAGGAGCAAATGACACTTGTTTTGAGATATGTTAACAAAGAAGGCAACGCAATAAAGTGATTTTTTGGTATCACTCATGTTGTGTACATCTACTCATTCATTAAAGGAGACAATCTACTTTTTTCTTTCAAATCATTCATTAAGTCCATCCCTAATACGTGGACAAGGTTATGATGGAGCTAGAAACATGCAACGAAAGCTAGATGATCTTAAAACTTTGATTTTGAATGAGACTTCACCAACATATTGCATTCATTGTTCTGCCCACCAATTGCAGTTAACAATAATGACTCTTGCAAAGAAGGATTCAAATGTAGATAACTTTTTTTGCTTAATTACTAATGTGTTAAATATTATTGGAGCACCTTTTAAGCGCAAGGATTTGCTTCGGAAACATCTAACTAAAAAGTTAGAGAAGTTACTCGTATCAGGTGAAGTGCAAATTAAGCGAAGAATAATAAAAATTGTGGGCTTTAGCGGTCAGTGCATACTTGTTGGGGTTCTCATTATAGAACATTAGATAACTTTATTTCTCTATTTCCATCAGTTATTATGTGCTTGCATTTACTGAATGTGAGTGTCCAAACTATACTGCCAAACATGTTGCAAAACCTTTTGTGATACGATTAAGAAATTTGATTTTGTATTTATGTTGCACTTGATTTGAAAAGCTCTTATGATAACAAATGAGTTGAGCTCCTCATTACAAAGTATGGATCAAGATATTGTCAATGCTACGAAATTTCTTGCTCTTACAAAACGAAGATTACAAAACATGAAGGATTGTAAATTCGAATCATTAATGAATGATGTCTCTTCTTTTTGTGATAAGCATAATATAATCATGCTAGAGATGGATGCTAGCTACTTTTCTGGTAAGTCAGAGTAATGCTCTTGATATTACATATTCTTATTATTTGTGAGTTGAAACTTTTTATATTGTTATTGATTTGCCTATTCAAGACCTTAATAATCATTTTGATGTTGTGAGTACTAACTTCTTTCTCTGTATGGCTAGTTGGAATCCAGCTAATTCATTGTTAGTTTTGATAAGATCAAGATAATGAGGTTGGTTGGATATAATATGAATGAGTTTAACAATAACAAACTCCGAGATCTCAGTTTTCAGCTTGATAACTTTATAGTTTATGATTGTGGTTTTGACAAGAGGTTCTTCAACTTGAAGAAAGTGAGTGATATTGCTAAAGTATTGGTTAAGTCAAATCTACATCAAACTTGGTTACTTGTTTATTCACTTATCAGTTGACTCTCATTCTTTCTATTGCTACTGTTTATGTGGAACGAACTTTCTCATTCATGAAGTATATCAAAAATGCACTTTCGTAATAGTATTGGTGATGACTTTTTAAGTGATTGTTTAGTTTGCTATGTAGAGCATAACATATTCACAAATATAAGTAATGATGATATTATATATCGTTTTCAACATATGAAAAGTCGTCGAGCACAATTATGACTTTAAGACTAGAAGTCTTATTTTTGTAATGATAATATTACTAGCAGGTCATTGTGGCTTGTGATTAAAAGTTATTTTTGGTGATGATAATATTAATCGTTGTTTTATTTTTTTACTTTTTTGTTGAAGTGTTCACACAACTTCCACCCTTTTGGCTATAGTTTGAGCTTGTATATGTGAGAAATTTACAAGAAAAAAACGAGATTTCAAAAAGAATTCAAATCAATTATATATTTATGCTATGTAATTGCTAACAATTTTATGTTGAAGGAAGTGAGCACCCATAACCTTTAAATTCTTGATCCACCACGGCTTATATGGATTACCTTTTTAGCAACATTTTAATATATTTAAGCTAATAAATCATTGTTCCATTCTTGGTTTGTTTTATTGTAGGCTTAAAAAGAAATCTACTTCCCTTATCATGCTTGTTAAATCAGTTGCAACCGATGCACTTTACGAATCAGGTCTTTTGATTAACGTAACTACGCAAGAAGATAAAGTGCGGAATATAAGATCAACATAAGTTTAATTAGTATGAAAAGTTTAATTATTATGTGACAAACTCCTTGCTCAAGGGAGGAAAATTCATGACCATTAGAGTTTTTGCAAAACTTTCACTAAATATGAACAACTTGTTTTAGTTTACAACGTCGTTTACACCTATAAATTGTTCCTAACAATATCATCCTCAACTTTTCCTTCTTCAATAATTCCGAATTGTTGACTCTCTTTACTTACTATTCAATGTCTCTACCCAGTTAATAAAATTTCTTGCAATTCAATAAACATTACAATTACTAAGTAAAGTAAATCGATGAAACCACACTCAAGAAGCTAACTATTATAACTAAGAACAAAATCATAAATCTTGATAGGAATATTTTCTTTATTATTGTTCTAATCGGCTCTCTCTCGACTGATGTCAACTCTCAAATCACTCTAGATATCTCTCTTTGGATGAAGTCAAGCCCCAAAGCCTTTTGACATGTATATATAAGAGTGATTGGTATTTTCAACGGTCTAAATTTAGTTAATACCTCTTATAAGTTGTTAATTATTATGATTTATGATATTTAATACGTAATTACTAAATATACAAATCATTCAAAAGAGTGTTTTAATTATTGTAATGTGTATATCCAATAATTTAATATTTCTCTTAGTTTCCTTTTAAAATATCAAACATTACCATCAAAGATTAGAGTAATTTATTTCGTCAATTGTAAACACATTTAATTCTATTATACTTTATTACTATATGTACTCCTTTTCTACACTTCTACGTATGCATTTTAAAAGTCGGTTTGATTAATCTTTAATGATAAATTACACTAGATAAATTTAATAATTTAAAATATAAATTTAAATTTTTCAAAATTATATGAAAAGTAATATAAATTGTAAAATTTCTAATAACTTGTATGTATATGTTCACCGGCTAATAGATACAATAAAGAAAGTACCAAAAAGTTTATAACCTACCGTGTCCTATTCCTTCATTTTAATTTGTTTGTTTACCGTCTCTTTAATTCATTTATTTTTTTTTACAATTTTTTAATTTCAATTTTCCACATAATAGGTTTAAAAATCACAAGATTAAGAGCCCATTTGGATTGACTTAAGAAAGTAGCTTGTAAGTTTAAAGTAAAAAGTCAAACTGAAATAACTTTTAAATCAAAAAATAAAAAGTAGGGGATGCTAATTTTTTATTTTTAACTTATTTTAAGTTATTAGTAACCTTGACAAACACTTTCTAACTTATTTTAAGTTATTTATATATTTGTTAAACACTTTCAGAAATCAAAAACTAACTTAAAAATATGTTTGACCAACTTTTAAACCAATCCAAACACCCTCTAAGAGCATTTTGTATATTCTATCTATTTTTAACTTCAAGTGACTATTTTTAAAAAAAAATTATGTCAAATTAAAATCAAATAAATAAATTAAAATGAAAAAAGTATTTAACATAGACACTTGATTCTTTTGAAACACCAAAAAAACACACACTCAAAGTTTACTATATTTTCAGCACTATCAAGAACATATAGAGAACAAAGAAATAAATTTGAGGTTAGGATTGACAATGGGGCAGGGTGGACGGGATCGGGGCAGGTTTAAGGCTATGTAGGGTAGGGCGGATTTAAGGTTGTGCGCGGGGGGGGGGGGGAGGGGGGTTGATGTGGATTTTTTTAAAATTAATGTCGGGTGGGAGCGAGTTGCGGGTCTATGCGGTTTTAAACTTAATTTTAGCTTTTTACATGTTATAAGAGTGATAGAGCATTATTTATTAAGATAGTTTCTTTAAAGTTACTAAATATTCAAGATAGTAAATGAAAACGATTCAGTCAAAACTAATATAATTTCTTACATGCTTTTCAATTGACCTCTAGAAATTAAAATCTTAAGTCATTATCTATTAAATTAATATAACTTAATGAAAAAATAAATTTATTTTTATGAATTTTATTATTAGTATCAAACTTAACTAGAAAAGGAAAATATTAAAAAATTTATGAAGGGCAGATTCATGCGGGCGAATCTATGCGGGGCTAGATGAGACATGTTGAAAATAAAAAAAATTGTAATGTGGGGCAGAATGGGGCAGGTTAAAAAATTTGTTGCTTAAGCTCAACTTGCCCTGACCCCACGCCGCAGCACCCCATTGCTATCCCTATTCGAGGTATATATATTATGTTCGAAAATTTCTTTTATTGTATTCTTTATTTATATTTTTTAGGTTATAAGTATATTTATACTTTTACTTTAAATTATTTATATAATTTAACAATAATTTGATAATAACTTAAAAAGCAAAGTGAAAATTGATATTTAATTCTATGTTTTTTAAATGAATATGCATTACCTTATAAATTTTAATTTAATTTAGAGAAAACACATAAAAATCCCTCTAAACTTAGTTGAATAACTTACTTTAACACTTAAACTACACGGATGTTTAAATACCCCTTTAACATCTTTGGAATGAATTAAAAACCACCCTGAGATTATTATACCATTCTCACTTGCCACATCATAGCCATGTAAGTGTTACAACATAGTCATGTCAGCACCACGTCATTAATTAATTTTTTTCACAATTTTTTCTTTAACACTTCTTAAAATTAATTTACACTAAGTAATTAATTACAAATGCATTTTCTAAAATTAAAATTTAAAATGTGGATCCATTTTTATT
>JAJOOR010018435.1:0-26483 GCA_036250505.1 Solanum acaule | reverse complement strand
TTGTGTGATATACAAACGCTCCTATGTGGCTTATTGAGCCACTCAGTGGCTGCCACGTAATTAAAAAATTACACGTATTTTATAATTAAAAAAAAAAAGAAATTAAAATACAAAAGGATAGGGTCGTATTTTCTTTTCCCAATTTGCTCGATTTTCATTCAACATCAGCGGAGCCCTAGCCCTAATTTCTTTGCAAATCAAAGTAAAATTGTGAAGATTTGTGGTCAAAATTCTTATCTTTTGGATGTTTATGTGTTGTTCTTCCTCAATTTAGTCTGGTTATGTTAATTTTTGCTTTTTGAAAGTTTATTTTTGGTAGAAGCTGTCACCATGAATGTAAATTCACTTTTTTTTATACCTGAATTATTTGCAGACCAAGAAATCTTCATTATAGCTCTTTTTACACAATGACAAAAAAAATTAGAAGCCATTACATAAAAAACGACCAGAAATTGTGCACAAAAAGAGAAAAAAAGCTTGAGTACTAGAATTAGGAAGAAGAAGAAGAAAAATGAGATTTTGATTTGAAAAAAATAAAAAGATATATTTAAAAGGGATTCATTAAGGGTAAAATTGTCATTTTCGCTTTTATTTTTACTGTTGTGGGCCTTGAAAAATACCCCTGACGCGCCTGAATTGCGTCTCAATCACGCATTATGCCAGGTTGGATTCGCGTGTTTTTTTGTTTAAGAATTGGATAGTTGAAGTGCCTACTTGGGCACTTTGAAAGTTAGAGGTCATACTTAAAATTCGAAGCCAAGTTTAGGGTCCAATTTATGTATTATGCCTTTTATATAATATCTCTCTCTTTCTTTATCCCAATTTATGCGGTATCGATGAAATTTTTAGAGTTAACGAAAACTTATTATATATTTTCAAATATTTTAAATTATTAATTATTATGATTTATAATATTTTTACATAATTTTTTAATATATATAGAAAGTGATAAAAGATAAAATTAAAAAAGAAACAATGAAACTACTAAACTACCCCTGGCTACAAGTAGGCATGTTGACGAACTGCTGCTTGTAGCCTCTTCTATGTATTAGAATGTCTACATGTGTTTGTTGATAAAATATAGCTACTATTTTTATGCTAATGATTCCTTTTGATTTATGGAGGCTGCAAAATTGTTGCAAACTTATCCAATGAAGTTAAGGAATGTGAAAGAAACTTGCAGGTTCCCACTAGAAGTTGGAGCAGAGATGAAATTTACATATATTGCTACCTATCAGAACGTTGGATCAAAAGAGAAACGTACAACATGACTATTAAGATTTAGAATGTTTCGAAGGAACAAAAGAAAACTGCACAGTTTTATTCTTCTCTACACAAACGAACTTGAATGACCTATTGAAATCTGCCTCCTCTTTATATATAATATATATTATGCATCAATTCCTCTCTATGTGTTGCATGTTGAAGAAGTTGAAGAGCTAGAAGGTGACAAATATTTTTTAAGGTTCCTTATATCAAAGTGTGCCAAAGCAACAAACAATTTTGATTGCTTTATCATTTCTCTTCTTCTTAAGTATTGTTTTTAAGTGATTTTGAGTTAGCAAAAAGGGACAAAGTATACAACGCATCAAATAATAGTTCTAGAGTGACAAGTTATAAAATTGCTCTTTGTAGTATATCAAAACTACAACAACTAGGATTGCAAAATGCGACAATACACAAGAGTCTTATTGTCTTGCAATTAACCGTGGACATTCATTTAATTTATGAGTATAAAATGCAGAAAAGGAAAGTGTAATTCATTGTGGAGATTGATTTGTTTTCTCTCAATGTGTAATTTCTATACTTATTTTACTGCATAAACAAATTGTACAAGCAAAGATGATATACCAACTTTGAAAATAGAACTGAGAAATGATTGAGCCATGAAAATTTTATATGGATATGAAAGAACCTACATTGATAAATTAGCAAGGTAGCTTTGATATGTGCATTTCAAAAACTTATGAAGACACTCATATAAGACAGATTAATGTATATGAATTCTGCTGGCAAAAAATGTGTAGTTTTAGTTTTTCTGTCTTGAAGGTTTCACTCAATGACTATACAAAACATCCACCGCTTAAAAATACAATTTGTTGGTCCCATACCCATCTAGTTTACATAGAAGATACATTTGGGATTACACACAGGAAATCCAAAAGGCAATTTTTCTTCTATTCACTTTGAGATCATTTCCATGGAAAGATAAGATCACATTGGGTCTGTTGTACTCAACTTCAATTTGTATTTCTAAAGAGACTATTTTCACATCTTGAATCCGTGCAACATCTCTTAGTGTTGCGACAACCCACGATGTAAAAGAAAATAACGAGCTCAGTAATATGATGCAAAGGACTCGTCAGTTAACAATGGTTCTTGATGGCTTACACTTGGAAAAAGTTTCTTATCATAAAAAGGTAAAATGAAGGAGGAAGCTGACTTAGGACCAGAACATAAAGTATACATAATGAGATCAATAAATTAGTAATAGAAGATGAACTCTGATATCACAAAAGAAATTAACAATGACATGTTTCAATCGTCTGAAACAATTATAGCTTTGCATGTTAATACACACATATATGATGACTAGGAACAATGAAAAGCAGAATCAGGTATAAATTCCAACAATAACGATTCACTTCGCTGCTGCAACAAAACTAATCAGCATCATATTGCCAGAACAGTGTCAGCTATCAGTACGCTATGAACAGCTTACTTTGAAGTTTGCATTAGAACACACACATACACATGATTATACGAACATTATTTAGACTACACCAGAGGCGGATATTGCTTGGCCTGCAGCTTAACCCGCTTCTTGTACTCAATAGCATCCTGCATAAATGTGACCATGAGTGTAATCATCTCATTTAAAAATAAAGCTTAAACGATTGAAGACATCAAACTTTTAATTACTTTATTATATTGTCTTCAAACACGTCCCTTGACAAGCAAGCATTGATTCTTTTTTCATGGGCCAAGCACATGAAAATTATTATTATTTATTATTTTGATAATCGATAGTGATGACACTCAGACCCAACCCCAAGATCTTGGCCTGCTCTGAAGTGTATGACCATCCAATCTAAAAGTTTAAGCTATAATAGAGAGCCTACTTTTAATTACTTAAATCTTATTGTCGTCAACGTTATATAGGCAGTACCAAACTCCTGATTTCCATCGAACAGTTCCAGAATTTGAAATTGAAACAATCAGTGGGAAGCGAGATATGAATAATATAAGTACACTAGCTGATAGTGCCAACAATAAAAGCTATGGGAACACTTTACCATTCCGGGAGTAGTACTCCCATACTAAGTGATGGCCTACACTGCTTAAGATGGTTAAATCTGTAGTCTCTGTCCCCTATTAAACTGTCTCATATGATCCGCCATGGTTATCAATTATCAGTCTAAACTATCAAATTTAGTGTATTTTAATGAAATATGGGTCCATGGTGAAGACAGATGATGTTTACAGCGTTTATAGTCCAACTAGGATTAGTCTCTTATCTCCTAATTTGTGTTGGTTTCGTTAATGTACTTGTCTAACTGTAGGACTCTTAAGTAAGACACTCTATATATTCACTCATGTACATCACATATTATTATTGAAAAAGGTTCTACATGGTGTCAGAGCCCTAAGAGGTTTAAACAACCAAAAATAAATAAAAATCTAACGCACACAATTTAAGCAGCAATGACAGGTGACTCCTCTGCTCCATCGGGAACATCTCCCACTACACATAATTCCTTTGCTACTGGCTTTCCTTCTCCCAACCTTGCCTATCAACTGCCTGTTAAACTTACATCCCCCAATTTTTTGTTGTGTTAGAGACAATTTCTTCCTGTGATTAAGGGTTGTGGTCTTGATTATCATATTGAAGGTGATGAGGTGATTCCAGAACGGCTTCTAGATAACAATCAACCCAACCCAGCATATAGTTCTTGAGTAAGAGAAGATCAACTTGTCCTAAGTTGGATCGTTGCTTCAGTCTCTGAAGGTATATTACCTCAACTAGTTGGTGCTGAAACTGCTCGAAAAGCGTGGACTAAACTTGTGACTGCTTTCCAGTTCAAGGCCACAAATTCGTGAGTTAAAAGCTCAGTTGCATAATTTACAAAGAGAGAATGCAAGTATTGAGTCCTACATCATAAAGGCAAAGGGAATTTCGTATAGGTTGGCCGCTTTGCAGCATCCAATTTCCAACAATGATTTGGTCGAATTTGTTCTTGCTAGATTAGGACCAACTTATCATCCTTTCACAAGATCACTCAAATCACGTCAAGAGGAGATTTCTTTTTACGCTTCATATGGATTGTTGTTGAATGAAGAACGACAATTAAAAAGAGATGAAGCTCTTACTGTTATTGCACCAACAGCACAGTTTACACATAGTTCATTCACTCCGAATCGAGGTCATGGAAGAGGAGGAAGAGGTAATCGAGGTCATGGACCCTATCAAAATGAAGGATTCTCTCAGTCGACTCAGAATCGTGCTTCCTACCAGCCCTCTAACCAATACCTTCAGACATGCTAACGATTATTTGTCACAATTGTGAAGGCAAAGAGCACGTTGCACGAGACTGTCCCTCACCTAAAACTCCTAATGGAACAAGAATATCCAGTCACCCTGACTCAAATTTAGCCAGCACCCAAAGCTCACCTACACAGAATTGGTTGATGGATAGTGGTACAACGCATCATCTTACCTCTGATCTTGATAACCTTGCTATTCATTCTGAATATCAAGGTCCTGAGGAAGTCACTCTAGGTAATGGTTCTAGACTAACCATATCTCACATAGGTAAATGTTTCATCGCTGCTTCTGATAAAAAAATTAAACTTGATAATACTCTACACGTTCCTACTTCTACTCAAAACTTGAACTCTATTAGTTCTTTTATCAAGTCTAACAATGTTTCTGTTGAATTTTTCCTCACCATTTTTTGATTAAGGACTTGGTAACAAGGGGATACTGCACACCGGCCCGAGTAGGGATGGACTCTATTCTCTTCCAATGACAAAATTACTCTTACTGGCTTCCTTTGTTGCTTCTCTTGCTGTTTGGCATGCTCGTCTAGCGCATGCATCCTATCCTACAATTCGTCGAGCATTACCCACGGCTGTTTTAGCATCTAGTAAATCATCTAGTTTATGCACTACATGTGCTGTTAGTAAGAGTCATAAAGTCCCGTTTAGTGAGTCTATTTTTAAGGCATCTGCCCCTCTTGATTTAATTTGTTCAGATGTTTAGGCTCTGTTTCGGTTGTTTCCAATGATGGCTATCTATATTATGTCTTCTTCTTTTTATCAATTAGTAAATATACTTGGATCTACTTTCTTCGTTTCAAGCCTGGAGTTCTTTTTATATTTATCCAATTTCGTACTATTGTTGAAAAATATTTTGGGTTATCTATTAAATCTTTTCAAGTTGACTGGGGAGGCGAGTTTCAAGCCTTGACTCAATATTTACGTGACAATGGGATTACACAGCGATCCTCTTGTCCCTATACTCCTGAACAAAATGGTTGTGCCGAAAGAAAACATAGGCATATTTTTTTTTTTTTGATAATCGAGAAATCCGTTTGTGACCCGCCCTTTGGACCAATCACAGCCTTCTAAACTCGGTGGATAATGGGCCCGCCCTTCTACTCTTCTCCACTTAAATATCGGGCTTCGCTTTGCATGGTGTGGGGCTTGAACCTACGACCTAAGCCACAAATCCTCCACCTTTTGCCACTTGAGCTAGGCCTTGGGGGCCATAGGCATATTGTTGAAACAGGGAGAGCACTCTTGCATCATTCCAACATTCCTTCTTGTTTTTGGACTAATGCTTTTGAACCAGTCGTCTATACTATTAATAGACTATCTACACCACGGCTAAAACATCAATCCCCTTTTTGTGTTCTATTTCAGATCCTGATTTCTCCTTATTACGTGTCTTTGGTTGTCTTCGTGTTCCTTGGCTTCGTCCTTACGCAAAGGACAAATTGTCACCTAGATCTAAACCTTGTATTTTCTTAGGATATTGTAAAGATCATAAGGGGTGTAAATGTTTTGATCGTGCTTTTGGAAAAAAATTTGTATCTCGTCATGTCATATTTGATGAACATGTATTTCCATTTTACTCGCAGGATGCACAGGTGCCTAGATTATCGACCAATTCTATCCGTGAGCCAATAACTTTACAACTACCCATGTTTCCTTCACAACCAACACCCCATGCTTCCTCTGAGACGGATGTTATAACTTCTTTGTTACCATCACCTAGTCCTATCTTACACCAACCTTCAACTGAAACAAAAATACACTCACCACTACCTAGCTTCCCGCTACCATCTGTATTAACTCCATCACATCATAATGATGGCCTTCCCTTGAGTGTTGACCTCTCTCAAACTATCGTACCTACTGCCCCATCTGATACCTAATTCATCTCCGGCTCCACTATCTCTTGTTCAGCGTATGGTTACTCATACTCAAACAGGCACGCTAAAATCTAAGCTTCCATTTTCCTTGTCTGCGATTACCCATTCTAGTGAGGAACCTACTTGCTATTCACAAGCTGCTAGGATAACCATTGGCGTTGTGTGATGGCTGAGGAGTATAATGCTTTGATTCAGAATGGCACCTGGGAACTTGTACCTCCATCGTCTTCTTAGAATGTTATTGGTTGTCGTTGGGTGTTCAAAACAAAGTAGAAATCTAACAGGTCTCTAGATCGCCACAAGGCATGCTTAGTTGCTAAGGGGTATCATCAACGTCCTGGGATTGACTTTGTGGACACATTTAGTCCGGTGGTAAAGCCAACAAGGCAGCAACAATCAGATTGTTACTCTCCTTAGCTATGACTAAAGGTTGGAATATCACACAACTGGACATTTCAAATGTGTTGCTCCATGGGCACTTAGATGAGGTTGTTTATATGTCGCAACCTCCTGGATTCGTTGATCCATCTCGTTCTGATCATGTTTGTATGCTGAAACGCTCTCTTTACTGTCTGAAACAAGCACCTCGTATGTGGAACAAACGAATAACTGATGCACTTTTCTCTCTTGGCTTCTTGGGTTCCAAGACTGATAGCTCTTTATTCTACATGTCTACTGCTACTGATAAGTTGTTCTGTTTGGTATATGTCGATGATATATTGTTAATGGGTAATAACCCTACTTGAATCAAGTCGCTCGTAACACAGCTTCAGTCCCAATTCGTTGTTCGTGACCTTGACACTCTTTCTTATTTTCTGGGCATTACAGCAACCTGGACCGGTGAGGGATTATTTTTGTCTCAATGTAAATATGTTGAGGACCTTCTTAATCGAGTACATATGGTTGCTTGTAGTCCTGTTTGTTCGCCCATGCAACCTGCATCGAAGCTACCCTCTACTTCTGGTGTCCCTTTCAATGATCCAACTTTAATTCGCAGCACTGTTGGGGCGCTTAAGTACCTCACTTTTACTCGACCAGACGTTGCTTATGCTGTGAACAAAGTATCCCAATTCGTGAATTGTCCCCTGGATGTTCACTAGATGGCTGTGAAACGTATTTTACGTTATGTTAAAGCTGCTGCTTCCCATGGCTTGTTCTTCAAACAAACTTCAAATAACTTGCTTCACGAATATTCTGATTCGGATTGGTTGTGGGGAGGGGGGAGACGTGGATGATCGAAAATCCACCACTGGTCTTGCTATATTCCTTGGTGATAACTTGATCTCTTGGTCTTCACGGAAGCAACGAGCTGTCTCTAGGTCCAGCACTGAGGCTAAGTATCGGGCATTAGCAGCAGCTATATCTGAAATTACATGGGTTAAATTCCTTATTCGGGAGATAGGTTGCTTCACATCTGCTGTACTTATCCTTTGGTGTGATAACCTTAGTGCTACCTACTTGACAGCTAATCCCATTTTCCACTCTCCTACGAAACATATGGAAATTGATTTCCATTTTGTTCGGGATAAGATTCGTGCTAAGTCACTTTCAGTTCGATATGTGAGTACTTATGATCAAGTTGCTGATGTGCTCACCAAGCCCTTGTCAAAGTCTGGTTTTCTTGATTTAAGGAACAAGTTGACAGTAGTTCAGCACCCTGCTCAACTTAAGGGGGAATAAAGACAGATGATATTTACAGTGTTTATAGTCCAACTAGGATTAGTCTCTTATCTCCTATTTTGTGTTGGTTTCGTTATTGTACTTGTGTAACTGTAGAACTCTTAAGTTAGACGCTCTATATATTCACTCATGTACATCACATATTATTATTGAAAAAGGTTCCACACATGGTTGAAACTTTAAATGTGTAGTTACTACCTTTTTGGGGATGTCTTATAGAAAATACATTGGAGAGTACAAAACATATTTTTCCATTTCAAGAAGAATCGATTTGGAAATATTCAGAATTGAGGGTAAGACAATTGATTTGGGACAAATGCAATAATATTTGATTTGAGGAAACCAAACTTACCTGAATAAAGAGATGATACCCTTCAGTTTGAGCAGGATCAGCAGGGTTTGGCTGATCTAACAGGTCTTGGATGCCAACGAGTATCTGTTTCACTGTAATGGCTGGTCTCCAACCCTGCAGATGATAAAACACAACTAACAGCCGTCATAATGTAAACACATAAAACAAGAAGTGAAATAGTACAGAGAAACGGCATATTCCACATACACTGTCTTCATTGAGGATCGACAAGCAAACTGTTCCTGATGGATACACATTCGGATGGAAGAAACCTTGTGGGAATTTGCACTTTGGTGGTTTGCTAGGATAATCTTCACTGAAGTGAATCGTAACTGGATAACAACCACCTTCCCAATCCGTCTGCATGTACTCAAAAGTTGTTAGTGACCAAAGAAACTCCTACTATAAAGGTACACGGTGAGAATCAGAAAAGGCAATGTTTGACACATCATATGGATCCTTGTTTTTAACATATAAGTTTAATGTTTTTTGCTGATAAGTTTTAATGGTTTTGTTAATGTTGGGCAAAATGCTGTAACAACCATCCGAAAGACTTGAAATGCTTCAAAGGAGGGAGAGGGAGATTCACAAAGTAGAAGTGGAATTCATATAGGGATGGCAATGGGGCGGGTGTGGGGCAAACCCGCATAAACCCGCAAAGACTTTGCCCCGCTCCGCCCCGCCCCACATAGCACAATTTTATGTTTTTGCCCCGCCCCCGCTCCACCCCGCATAAACCCGCCTCGCATAATTTACTCCTTTTTTTAATTAAAAGAAATATACCAGATTCTCTCTTTACTGCTAACGTTGAAATAATATATATATCTTCATACAATCCAAGTTGAAGAAGATATATAGAAGTTGTAGAATATATATAGTTCATTAACTGAAGCACTAAACTAAGCTTAAGTCCTCTGCCAGCTTTTTCTTTCCTTCTATATATAGATTTGATTAGTGATGTACTCTATTAATTATACAAGAGTTATTAAAGTTTGTCGAATTAGAGGGGAGTGAAATTATTACTTAAGTATGAGTTAATGATAATTATGCCATGCATTAAAACAATTATGACATTACTTGACTAGCCCCCCAATTTCCCAGAACAATTTTGATATGCTCAAAGTCCTTTCCTATTCCAGTTACGTACTACTACAAAAATTCTTGAACATATTTATGATTTTTAAAAAACTCCCCAACCCAAGTACCCGCCCCACCCCGCATGTTTTTCTTCAAAAACCTTATGTACCCGCCCCGCCCCGCTCCACCCCCGCAAAAACACTAACCCGCTCAGCCCCGCCCCATTGCCATCCCTAAATCCATACTGCTTATTGCCACAAATAAATTTTCCATAAATAAGAATTCTCTTTCCTAACATTAATGTGTGTGTGCGTGCGTGATATATATATAAGAAAGGTAGACAGTATGTGACAGGTTGCTAATGTCAATGTGCCGCTAGACAATAGTAACCCACATGGAGGACTTTGGGTTCACATGTACCCACACTCTCCCCCATACCATGTATAATGCTGGTACAACTCTTACGAACTTACATATATGTAACTTGGGCACCCAGGGTGATAAGGTGTGCATGCTAAGGAAAAAAATTGTCCTTGGAGTCGGGAAATCAAACCCCTTTTTGGTATTCTTTTCTCTAGATAACTTTTGCTTTTAAAAAAAAAAATCTTTTATATTCTCTCTTTGTTCGAAGTTTAGTCCCATATGCTAACGAATCTTAATATCAAAGTTAGAAATATTATTATCCAAAACAAATTCAAGATCCTGTTAGAATTTAGGTAGTGGATAAAACAAACAAATGCTACCTTTTGTACTGTGCTTTTTAAAATTGTTAAGAACTCTAGTGCTATGGTTACCTTCTTACAAATACCATCATGCAATAGGCTACAAGAAAGAGAACATTTGCTAGTAGCTTGAGATTTCAAAACAAAGAATCTATTTCTATGAAGACAACGGTTCCCAACACTTTTCTATTAATTATAATTGTTCCATAATACAACTACGGTTACATGAAACAGGAGAACACGAAAAAAAAAACAAATCAAGAGGAAAAGGAAAAAATTAAGGAGCATCAGCCATTTGATCATTTGTATATAACAGTCATTTGCTTCCATAGGTTTTATTACTTAGCTCAACTCAATCTATTTTCTCAATCTAGCTTTAAATAGTCAGACCTATTATGAACATTCAATTTCACTCTCAACAAGTAAAGCTTATTCAAGAAACTGGTAAGGAAAAGTACCGTGTTGTGTTCAAATTTCATTTAGTTTCAAGATTGGAGTATGTACAGTAAGACCAAAAATAATCCTCTAAGAAATTTCATAAACTGTACATATATCAGTATTACTTCAAATTATTTTGACTCATAATGGTGATTTCAAAGTTCTTTTAGACCTTAATTTTCTTAATCTACTTCTTGTTTGCAAGACTCAAAGACATACAAAAGCTTCAAAATTTTAATTTTAAATAAATCGAACAATACCAGTTCTTGTTTCTTATTGTCTCAACAAGATAAACTTCTAACCACTTTTTGTAAATTCAAAGACATTTTATCGAGATTATAGAATCAGCGAATTACGGATACGCATTTAGTTTTTATTACCTTACATTTCATATAATTATAACCAAATTGAACGTCTATTTTAAAGGTTTTAGTGCAACCATCTTCTTGAAATCATTGGTCTGACCTTGCCGCTAGATTTAAGTTAAGAATGGGAAGGAAAATGAAGCTAGTAGCTTCGACAATGTGATTTCAAATCGTCCAAGCATATGAATCCACAATTTTTTAAATTTTGAGAATTGTAACAATAAATGTGTCCACAAAGTTCTCATCCCTAAATGTAGTTTATACACATTTTACCGCTTAAGAGCAAATGAATACCAAAATGTAACACTTCAAAAAATCTCATGCCACAGCTTAAAGCATCTTATAACACTTGCTACCAGTGGCGTACGCAAGATTTTTCGCCAGCGGTGTCACCTTTTAAAATGAGAAACAATCTATATATATGTGTGTGTGTGTGTGTATCTCTTTTAAAAAAATAAAAGAAAAATACTTATAACTTATTTTGATTGAGCTTTCTTTTAAAATGTATTCAAAATATAATAAGTAAGACTAAAGTGAGAAAGAAGGGGGAAAAGAATATAAAATAATAAGTACTCCGTGCTAAAGTGAGGAAGAAGGGAAAAAAAACAAAAAAATTGTATAAAAAATGAGGTTATGCAGGTTTGAGCCGGTGATCTCAGCTTTAAAAATTCGAAGTCTTACCAACTGAGCTACGCGCAACTTTTGCTTAAGAAGTGTCACCATGTAGTATTTATCTCTTTTATCTGTTTTTCCCTTCTAATCGTATATCTATATATAGTAAATTTCTCGAGGAAGCAATATCACGTGACACCCCATAGCCCTTCTTAAATCCGCCCCTACTTGCTACTATCATGTTCTACATATATATGAGGTAGTTAATTTTTAAAACTTATTACCCATTTCAGACAGGGCTGAATGAGTTCACTTCCTTCAAATGAAAAATGAGAAATAAGATAACAATCAAAACGGTTGGACATTTGCAGCCAACAGAATTTGTTTCCTAAGTATGACGGAACAACAAATCCTAATCATATGGTGATAGTGAGATAGTCATATATTGACTTGATGTAAGGATTTCAAACTAATGTGGAAAACCATGAGGCATAGCGTAGTGACAGAAATACCAGCAACTCATCGAAACCTCATCTAAAGCCCTTAGACTCTTGTTCACAACTATGATAGAAGCAACACCAATATGGTAAAATGTATGCATAATGCACCCAAAGTATACTATACTTGTTGAAATTTACAAAAACAACGAGAAACCATTTCTTCAAAGCTACTGAGAAATTCAAGGAAAAGATGTGAATTCCAAAGTCACCATGGCATCGGTTAAAGCTTCATTCGCACACTACTTAGGGTATACATAGATAGTTCAAAATCACTAAAAGCTATTCAATTTTGAGAAGTATCACGATCAGAATCATCATCAACAACAACATACCTAGTGTAGTCCCACATAGTGAGGTCTGGGAGGGTAGAGTATACGCAGACCTTACCTCTACCTCATAAGTGAGGTAGAGAAGCTGATTCTGATAGCAGTATCAACATACACAACAAAAATCTTGCAGGGTCTTAATTAAGCATAATGTTAACAAAACCAAGAAAACCCTGAACATCAGAAGCTACAATTGATGCCTTTCCAAAGGCTTCAATCCAGAAATAAGAAAACAGATGGTATTCAACAAAAGGAATCAAATTGACTGACCCTTTGACTGATCACACGCTCTAATCAACATTTTTTGTGGGAAAGTTGAAATCTTTACATCCTAACAAGAAAAACAAGAAGATAAACTGACTAGAACACTGATGGGGTTGATGAGAAATTGAAAATTTACCCCTGTTTTACCAGGAATAGAGCAGTGCCACACCATCAAGTTCACTGACCCATCTGGAAGTGTCTCAGGTTTAGCCACAAACCCCTACACAACAACCAAACAAAAACATCAAAATCTTGAAATCAAAGGACCAAAAAATCACTAAAATTAAGAAATACTTGGAGCTTTTCATCTATACAAGTGAAGAAGAGGAGAGAAATCAAACATGGGGGTGATTCTTGCGCCAAGCTTTGCGTTCTTCAGCAAGACGGCCACGAGCAATACCTGCAGACATTGTTGTCTCTCAAGTCTTATCTCAAAAAACAACAAAACGAAGCAAAGTATTTGAAGCTTTGTTGGCTGCGCTGCCATTTTAAAGAGACAAATTTTCTTGGGAACAAAAAATTTTAGGGTCAAGATATGTGATCCAAGTTGGAAATTAAAAAAATATTTTTTAAATGATGGATTTCGTGGAAAGGGATTACAAGACGGGAAATCGAGCTCTCACTAATAAAATAAAAATTCAAATAGTCAATCAATTGAGTTAGTAAGATTCTTTCATTAGGAAATATAATTAGCATTTGAAATTTAAGTTGAAACTCAGCATTAATCTGATTTAAAAGTGTGAATGAAAATTATAAGTTTACTTGAAATACTTCATAAAATAGTACTCTATTAATTTATAAATACTATTTAATCATTTGCAAGTGGAAATTATATACAAATATGTATTGACACTGTGGATTGATCCTTTCTTTATATAAAGTGTTTTTTTCAAAATGAGTTACAGACAACACAAATTTAAATTAGTCAGGCTTCAATGTAAAATTAGAGATACCAATACAAGATAAGAAATTGTAAAACAAACTGATAAGATTGCGTCACTTTATGTTAGTTACTAAATATTTAAGTTGTAAAATTATATTTAGTCGAATTTTAATATAGGTACCTAACACGAATGAAAAAATCAGGACAAACAAAAATCAGTAATAAATTGAAGTTATAAAACATTGAGTTGCCAACAGTTAAGTTGTAAACTGTATGGGTAATATATTTCATTTATTTATTAAATTGGTTAAAATATTGAACGAAAATAAATTTCTTCAAGAAGGTGTTTATTATTCTATATATAGATATTATATCTTTTGCAGCAAAAATAATTAAAAAAAAAAAATAGGTTAGGATATTATACACCAAATCAGAAAATGCGAGATGTTTGCATGTCTTTCTCCGCATTTCTATCTTAATAAAAAAAATTATTATTACTCTCTTGATCTCTATTACAGTAAAATCTCTCTAAATTAATATAGGCGGGATCATAAAATATTATTATGTTGTAGAGGTATTATTTAATCGATAAATTAATATTTATTAATTTACAAAGTGTTTTGACACTGAAAAAATTGTTCAGGGAAGAAATCTGAAGGAATTTGAAAGTCCACATGTGAAAACATCATTCATGAACTTGAGATTATGATTAATGATCTCGGTAACTGCAAAAAAATGAACGTTAATAACCTATTGGATGGGTGAAAATAATACATGTCCAGAGGTCCAGAGCCTAGAACAAATTGTGGATATCATTGGAAAAACAATGTTGATGATAAAGTTGAAGATGATACAATACCTTTGGAACCAATTACGCGTAAGGAAACACTTGCATCTAGAACTCTTCACAATGTTATGGTGCAATTAGAAAAGAAAACACCGAAATTTTTGGATGCAATAAGAGAAGTTAGAGATGACCTTCAACTAGGTTTAAATTTTAACAAAAAACAGAACATAATAGAATCATATTTCACTAAATTTTCTTAGATATATTTTTAATTTTAAAGAATTATTAATTTATAATATTAATGAGACCATATATTTATATAAGGATCTTGTGAAAATATATTATCTTATCGAAATGAGTGATCTTTTACATTGGCCCAAGTCGGGACCGGAAGAAATAATTATCTTAGAGAGATTATTAATTAACCAAGTATTAATTTAGTGAGGTTTTACTGTATATAAATGGTATTTTATGGAGTATGAAATTTTCTTTTGATAAAAAAAAATAAGAGAGAGTTTTTTAAAATTTATTATTTTATCTATAAATTATTTCAATAAAATTAAAACAATAATATAAAATTATTATTAAGTATAAAAAAGGTGTAACTCTTTTTAAAATTAATTTAAAAGAGTGATATGTAAATTTGGAAAACAAAAGTAAGTGAACATTTCATACAAATACTCACCTTGAATATTGAGATACACAGAATTCGACGGTACGAATTAAATCAACAACAATTAACGAATTTATTTTTACTTGTTTAATATTACTTTCATCTTCGTTAGTTGTCCTTTTCGATTTATCTAGTTTGAAAAATTAAGAAATAATTTATTATTTAATATTTATAAAAATATTATATTTAAAAATAATAATATAATAAAATTATCATTTTTTTTGGTATCTAAGTACAAATAGATTTTATATTCTTTTGTAACCTTTGTGGTCCTTGTTTTAGTAGGTTTTTAATTAAGAAGTCAATGAGTTGAAATTAATATTATAGCGTTAAAACAACGCAAATATGTATGTGGGCTCACGTGGGAAAAATGGATGGTTGGTATTGCTAGTCGATGCACCTTGAGGGTCTATGGAACGTAGTTGACGTAAAATATTCGTTTTTGGGATCGTTATTTAATTTATATTTAAAGTTTATTTTTTGATAAATTTACTTGTTTTGAGATTTACTTTAGGTTTATGATCGAAAGTTGAAAATTTGTGTTTTGACTCAACATTTTCGTTTCAACTGTATTTTTGTGAAAGCGAACTTAAGACATTTGGTGTGGTTTGTCAAGATCATTTCGAACATTTTTATTGAAGCCGTAGAGTCTGCATGGCTAAATCATACTTTTTTTTAATGAAGTTTTATGACAAGACTAATTCCAAATACTTTTGATTGAAGTATGTTGTATACATTGAAATTTTGTGAGATTCTTTAAGATGAGTTTAATTTTAATTAGAGTTTTTGGGGGTTACTTTATGATAAATCTTAATTTACGTATATATAAAGGCTAATATATTCCCTTGAAGAGGCATCTCAAAAATTTCTTAAATTGATGAACTATTCATAAAAAGATCAAGATGTGGTCGAACTCTTCTTGACTATCAAATACTTCAAGAAAATTCACAAAATTCTCTTTACATGGAAATCAATTAATTCTTAAGAAGGTCCAAATCATCGATGTTTGAGAAATATACTATTAACGACCATCGAATCATGAAGAAAACTCAGGGAGAAGAACCAATGGATTTTTTAAAAAAAATGATATAAACCTATAAGTTCTAAAAATTATTTTAAATACATATAAGTTTGTATTATCATTTTATAATGAAAATATTTCGTGGAAAGCCATGACACGAACTTAATTAATATGAAGTTGAAAAAAGAGGACGAAAACAAAAGAAAATATCATTGATTTGTATGCGAAATCTAGTATTACTGTTTGTAATTGCAAGTGACTCCGGAGAGTAAACTTGGATAAAAATTATATAAAATATGTATATAGCGGTATAAATTTTGTACAATAAACTAGGAACAAAATTTAGTCCAAAACTATAAATGATGAGTGTTTCTATAAAATATAAAAGTTTGGGGTAATTTTTAAATTTTCAAAAAATTTCAAATACTAGAATTTGGTCCAAATTCTAGTTTTTGTTTAGAACTTGAGAACTTGGGATGTTTGTCAAATATATTTGTCAAGTAATGGCAAATTATATGACCAAACACTAATTCACAAAAAAATTCCAAGTTTTTCTCAAATATATTTGTGGCATTAGGTATGCAATTCTAACACCACATAACCACAAAAATAGAAGCATTATTTTATGAGTACTTCCAATCTCGTCTTTGAGTTTCATCAAGTCTACACTCCGATAAATCTTAAAGTAGGGATATTTGTATTATAATTTTGTGGGACTCTACGAGATGAGTTCTATTTCAATTTGGGTTCTTGGAGGCTACTCTACCCTAAGTCCTAGCTCATGCTATAAAGGGTGATATATTCCATTGAAGAGGCATCTGAAAATTTTCATAACTTTATGAAATATTTACAAAAAGATCCAAACGTGATTGAACTCTTCTTTACAGTCAAATCACAAAATCCTCTTTACATGGAAATCAAATATATCCAATGAGGTCCAAATCATCTACGTTCGAGAAATACTGTCATGATTCAACCAATCGTGAGAGACATCCACATTAAACTCCTTATGGGAGAACCAACTATCTACTAACATGCAATACACTAAATAACTAGAAGGAAATAATTTTCATAAATTAAAAAAAGTATTGAAGGTAAAGTAGTGTTGATTGAAAGTGTACTTCAAAAAGTATTCATATATACTTGCTATCTACATTGCCCTACTAAGTACACTATTAATGAGATCCACAAGATCTTTGCTAGAGTTTTTTGGAGCACAAAGGAAGAAGGTAGGAGTAGGCATTGAGTATCTTGGTAAAAGTTGTGCCTACCAAAAAAGAGGATGGATTAGAATTTAGATCTCTTCATGATATTTCTAAAGCACTATTTGCTAAACTCTGATAGAGGTTCAAAACTATTTCTTCTTTATGGTCTAATTTCACAAGGAATAAATATTATAAGAAATTTAAACTAATAGAGATGTTGTGGAAAAATGGATCTCAAATATGGAAGAAAATGATTGAGGCAGGAGATCAAATAGATGGGAATATTTGTTGATAGCTAATAAGTGGTACTTCTGACACTTGGGAGGATAATTGGAATAGTTTGGGAGCTGTAAAATCAACTCATCCAGATTTTATAAGAGCTCCTAATATTGAAGAGTTGAAGTTTTTCATGGATTCAAGTGAATGGAATAGAGGAAAGTGTCACCAATACCTTCCTGAATTAGTTGTTGAACATGCTCATAAGAGAAACTTCAATAGAAATATCTTTTTGAGCTTTCTGATCATCCTTGGTGGATGAAAATTTGCAGTGGGCAGTGCTTGGGAAGAGATTAGATAGAAGGTCATGAGAAGGAAGAATATGTTTCCATTTGGAGTACAAGGGTCCCTTGTAAAATTTGTTTCTTTTCGTGGAGGTTATGGAAATACAAAATTCCCGTGGATGAAGTGTTGAAGACGTTGAAGATAAACCTACTTTCCAGATGTATATGTTGTGAAAAAGTTCAAAGGAAAATAATGGTTCATCTCTTTCTCAATGGAGAATTTACAAAATCAATTTGGAAATATTATGAAGATGCTATAGGGCTACTTGACCCTTTCATTTAGGTTCATCAAGCAATACAAAAGTGGTGGGACATAAGACATTGTGCAAAACTTACCATTCTTCAAGATGTTCTTGCTTATATATGTTGGCAATTGTGAAAAAGAAGGAATACTATAGAGTAAGGGGGAATATGACAAAGTGGAAGGTGATTCAAGAGGTTAATAGTAACCTAATTAAACTAGTGAAACTAAAGTACCCTTGGATAAAGGTCATTCCTTACTAGTGGCATCAACTAGTTCAACACTTTAAACAATACAAACCCTTAATAAAATCACAAGTGGCGATTCGAAAAAAACCTTAAATAGGATGGTCAAAATGTAACACAGATGGGCCTTGTAAAGAAAATTCGGGTGAGAGCTCTGCAACCCTTTTTATTAGGGATGGTGACGGTAATTTAGTATATGTTGAAGCTAAAAGATTGGGATCACAGATAGCATCAAGGCAGAGGCAACAATCATTCAAGGAGGTATTGAGCACAGTATTGAGCCGTAGAGAGTATCGATCTTGATAGAATCTAATTTTTTGGCCATGATAAATATAATAGAAGGAATATGGGAAGCTCCTTCCCAGATTAGGATGGAGATGTCTAGTATTAATTTCTTGAGGAAAAAGGGGCTAGTGCATTTTGCTCACATTCTTAGGAAAGGTAATGCACTACCATATTTTTTAGCTAATTAAGTTTTAAATTTTGCAGGTACAAAAATAATTCAATATCAGAATTTTCAATCATCACCAGTAGAGACAAGGAAACTTCTCAACAGTGATAAACAAAAACTACCACAAATAAGATTCAACATGTATAGGAATAGAGAACCATATTCAATATTCAAGATCACACAATTAAGAGGTAGGTTTGTAGGTCTAAAAGCACATCTAGAAAACCCCTTTCACTTATTTCAAAAGATGCAATACCAACAAGTTTCAGCAAACAACAAGATCCAACAACAACTTGTACTAAGAGTTGACCTAGACTAATTTCTGATCTAAACTAAAACATAACTTATTAATGGTGGTATCAGTTTCTTATGAAGCTCAATCCATTGTAAGATGTTTATTAGGGAGGATTGCAAGTAAAATTAGTGTTACATTGGATGGTATGTGTAACAACCCGGAAAACAAGTAAGACCAAGCTAGAGCCTAACGGAAACTAGTAGGTGAAACTAGAGCCTAACGAGTTTGTTTTTGAGTTTGATGTGGGGTTTTAGATTGTATATTTACTTCCCAAACTTAGAATGAGGGTTATATGGGTTAAAAGTCAAGGTACGACCCTCCAAGGACCAACCAAGGGTCCTTGAGGGGGACCCTAAAGCCTAACCCCAAGGTTGTCCCTAAGAACAAAAAGCTGTCAAAATGTGTGACCTACGGATGGCCATCTACGGCCAGTTGATGGACCCACACCCCGTAGGTGGGAGTCGTGGGTCAGGCCCCAAGGTGAGGAGTTGCAACCACCATCCACAGACCTGCAGGACGGGGCGTCAATGCACCCACGGTCCGTAGGTCCAAGGGCGTGGATGGCACCTGTGATGGTGTCCAAAATCTCGGCCAAGGTAAGTGGTTTCCAATTAATTCATTTTAATTAGTGTTCATTAAGGGTCGTTTTATATGGACTTATTACACCTATATAAACTATTTTATGTCATTAAACACTTAATTAATTCATTATAACCCAAGATCCCAAATCAAAACCCAAATACTCTCATCACCAAAAGCTTCCCTCTAGAAACCTCCATTGAAGAACAAGGAAATAGATCAAGTAGAGTTTGAAGAAAGGAGCATTTCAATACAAATTTGGTTGGATTCTACACTTAAGGTATGGGAGTTTTCATCCTTGGGTAGCCATCACCCAAGGAGCCCCTTCAAAAGCTTTTATCTCAATTCTAGAAAACCCATATAGCTAGGGTTTCAACTCAACCCCATGGATTCCTTTCAAAGTTTCTTTTAAAGGTTGAATTATGTTTGTTTATGAATGAATCACTGATTTTACATGATTTTTAACTTGAATTCGTCAAGAATCCATGAGTTCCCCAATCCTAGCTATGATTCTTGATCTTTACATTATGAATGTTGTTGCAAGTTGGTCCAATTGATTGGATGTGAATATATTATGATGTGATTGCATGCTTTTAATATAATTCTATATGTATACTTGATTAATCTATGATCCTATGATGAAATTGATATAGTCTAGGGTTATGTCATGAAAGAGGCAAATTGAGGGTTTAGATGTGACCTTCTAAGATTGATGAACTTCTTGATGAATTGCCTTAGATTAGATCACCTAGACATGAATTGTTTATGATTAAAGCTTGGGGACATGAACTAAATGATTAAGGGCATATATGATAGATCATGGTTGTGTAGTATTGAGATTAGGTTGTATGACTCCTATATGACCATAATTGATGAAGAATGAGGCATGTGGTTAGGTTACCTGGAGAATTAGGTATGCATGATGAACATGTGAGGCATTGCTTGAGAGTAAGGCTTGTAACATGAATATGACTCCTAGGGCTATAAGGGGTAAAATCTAAAATGAATAAACTAAGGATGTCAAGGCTTTAAGAAAAAATCTATTATGTATGTTGAATTGTATATGGCCCTATTGTGAAAAGACTTCACTCACCTGACCTATAATATGATCACATGAGTTTATGCATGAAATGAATGGATTACTTGAGTCATGGTTGTATCTATGTTTCATGTGTTGAATGCTAGATGTGTTGACTCAATGTGACCCTTGAATGCAAGATATGAGGTGTATGCATGACTACGATACTATGTGCATGTTTATGAATACTTTGAGAATAAAGTGTCTAGTATGATAATGTTGTTGTTGTGTCATTGGGAGGACAATCACACACACACCTATGCATGACTATGATACGACTAAGATGTTTATTGTATTATTGAATCTCGATATTCCCCTTATCTAATGTGTGAATTCTAGATGTTTGGGATTAGTTGGTTTATAGCCCTTGAAGGGCAAATTATGAAGGTTTGTACATGTTGACAAGAATTGTGTATGAACTTATGATTCACTAAGAAAGTGAAGATCCTATGACTATTGAGTAAATTGAGGTATTGTTGAAAGGTCAGTCTTCCCTTACCTTTACACTTGATTATGTATGAATTGTCTAGGATGATGATAATGCTGTTCTGTTGATTGAAAGGCTATTCTCATGAAACACTATGAACATAATGTGAAAGGTTTACTCACATGTCAATGATGATTCTAAGGTTGAAAGTTAGTTCTCACCTATTGAATCTATGAACTATTTTATGAATTGTATTGAATGAAGGGCAATATATTCCTTCACCAATGTAAATACAATTCGAGACTAACTATGTATAATTTGGGAAATAATGCTTAGCACCGAGTCGATATGGAAAATGTGGTAGAGGCCTTCCCGTCAATACAATAGGCCGGGTTTCTAGAAGCAATCTCCATATCCCATAACTATGTGCCCACATAGGTCTTTAGCTAGTGGATCCACCTAAAAGCTAATACATTTAGTTCTACCTTAGGCAAGTAAGACACCTTCTTTCGGTGTGGGGTTACATGACACCGGATTACATGTAGCTCACATGGTCTATGTCGATTAAGGCTATATTTTCCTATATGATAAGAATACGAATTATCATATGAACATGAGTTATGTATTATGGTTCCTCAAGAGGTCTTGCTTAGTGTGAGTGAGGGTATGGGACTTCATTCATGCATTGCACAAGTAGACTTTGAGAATGGGCATGGTATGTCTCTCTTATGATATGACGATTATGAGTTAATGAATGCTTTATATGAATTATGAATATGAACTATACTTATGACTTCTTAATGAGATTTACTTGGTGTGAGTGGGAGTATGGGACTTCACTTATACATTGCACATGTAGACTTATAAAGGGGTTATGATGTGTTTCCTTATGTTATGAAGATATATGAAATTATGTATGCATGATATGGATTGTGCTATGAGTGACTTTACTTATTATAAGATATGAATATGAATGTCTTCTTGTCTATGAGTGTTGGCTTTGGATAAGGTCAAGGTATGTTATGCATGATCATAGTGTCCTAGAAGTGATACTTAGTGTGGATAGGATTATGGGATCCTATCTATGAATTGCACAAGTAGAGCTTAAGGTTACTTATGTGATGGTTCTATTATGATGATATGATTTTGGTATGTAATTATGCATGTGAACTATGTCTTGTGAAGATTAGAGTATGCATTATGTTGTGTTGGAGACTATGCTTGTGATTATGATGATATCCTTTATTTTATGATGAATTGTGCACGGTTTGTCTTATGAGTTACATTCTCCAACTATTTCAAAGATGATGTTCAAAAGTGGAAAATAGCATGGTTTCAAACAAAATGTCCCTTTTATGCATGTTTTAAGGATTTTTATGCATGGCTTCCATACTTAGTACATTTTGTGCTAACCCCATCTTTCTACATTTTCTATAAGTGTAGGGTTTGGAGATATTGGATTTCATCCTCGTGGCTAGGACCTTAGTAGATCAAGAAGAAGAAGATTGGTGAGACCTTATAGTATTCGAGGGCTTGGCCATATGTCCTTTATGTCTTTCCTTTATGTTTTAGATTTTTGGTAAGGGTCATGTCCCTAAGATTGTATTCAAGAGTTTTAGTTCAAATGTTATAGATGGTTTGAGACATAGTGTCATAGACTCTCTTATTATTTGAAAGACTTTGGTATTAAAGAGAAGTTTTAAATTTTCCGTATTTTTCCCTATGTTCTTATGTCATGATATGCTAAGGGCTTGTATGAGACCCCTTTGGGGTCAAGTACTCAGTGTTACGTCTAGGGGTACCTTGGGTCGTGACAGTATGTAAGTTTATAGTCAAACAACTAGATTTACCTTAAAGCTAGCACCAAACATTCAAACGAACTGGTTTAAGTTTAGCAGCTTGGGTGTTGATTTCGCAGCGTCTGATGAGAGCTTAGAGACCGCTAACATTGAAATCACCCCAGGATACCAGTTTAAACCTTGAATTTGGTAAAACTTAGAGATGAGTTTGAGCTAAACATTGATGGCTATCAGGTAAAAAATTTGGAGAGATACTACAAGCACTGCCTTATTGTCACCCCAAATTTGCTGATGATGTACTACAGGGAGCTACGACGGCTTCAGGCATCACTTTTGGTCTTTACCTCCATTGTGGACCTTCGTATATAGTAGCATTTTCTTGTTCTTTGTGATTTCCTTTTCTAATTTGGTCTTTCCTTTTCATTTTGTTTCTTTTTTTGCTTTTGTTTGTTTCTTTTTTTGCTTTTGTTTGTTTATTTATTTTTTAGTTGCTTGCTAAAGTGGTCGGGCATGTGTGCCTAAACCCGAAAGTTTTTGTTATTGTGTTTTTTTTTTTATTTTGCTCAAATAAAATCTTGGGTCCATTTTGGATCCTTTTGTTAAAAAAAAAAGTCTCATCCTAAAATAAAATCAATAAAAAATTGCTGAATTAACCCCCTAGAACCTGGAAGTTGTATATTAAAATATTTATGTAGTCTCGAATATGGGATGCAACTCCAAAATAGAAAAAAAAAAGTCTAAGTCCAAAAGATGGATTAAAGAAAAAAAAAGAATCTAGAACAGCTGGGAAGAAGTAGCTCACTCTTGGATTTGGAAAGCATCAAACTCATAGTTGAGATCGCGTAGGAGACACTAAAATATGTCATGTACTCAATATAAAAGAACAAGTATAATAGCAGTACACAAAATCACAATGTACTAGTGAAATCATCGGCTAGCTCCCAGTGTACGAAATACAAAAATAAAAAATCAAAACTTAGTAAAATAAGACAATATACAAATATATCCACAACAAACATGCTCAACAATAATACAGTACGCAAACCCAGTTCACTCATGAAACTCACACCCAGAACAATCACTTGTATCAAGCGTGTTCTCGAGTCAATCAATATGAAATTTGTAGCACACATGGTAGTTGGATAACTCACAAGTTTAGTGTTGGCATGGATTGGCACCAACTGAGTATGTGGATGTCGGGCAAGAGTGTCAATAGTCCGAACCATCTAATTACCAACAATTCACAGCCTCCTCCTGTGAATTGGAGAGTGTAATTACACTCTGCCAATACACTCAATTACCTGTTGACCAGGTAATTACATGCCCAACCAAACAGGACAAACAGTGTAATTACACCAATTACACCAAATCAAATTATCAGGGTTGGCTTTCCAAACAGGCCCTTAGTGATATTTGACCAGCAATCCACCATGGAGTTTAGAATGAATTGAAATTTATTATCTAAAATAAAGTATAAATATTTGTACAGTAATAAATCTTCTCATTAAGGGTAAATAAGAAGTATAAAACTTAAGTTAATTTTGAAGACTAGAAATATTTTAAATCTGGCATAAAAATAGAGTAGATATTCAAAGGAAAGAAAAACCATATCTTAAGACATAAAAAAAGGATAGAATAGTTAAACACCTCTCTGAATTAATATTTCTTTGTCCACTTTTTCTTGTCTATTATATTAAAAATAGATATTTAATTTTACTAATTTATGAGGTAATTTTTTTATCATTAATGATTTTCGTTAATAATGCTGTAATGGTTTCTCTTTATAGTTCATATCGAAATTGACTTGGTTGTTATGAGGAATCCTTTTGAGTTTGCCAGTTTGGGCAATATTGACGTCTCGGTCCAGGTTAATATGGAGTTTTATTAAGTGTGTCATGTAGTAATGGACTAACAGGGAAAAGTTCATCAGTGACTACTGGCTACTGCGTACTGTTAATTAGTGATCAGTCCATTAGTAATTCTCAAATGAAAATTGTGTGAACTGCTAACGATTAACCTAATAACCGAACCGATAACGGTCACTAACCGATAAACCAATAATCGATAAACCAATATCTTAACGATTCCATAATGATTTAGCATGATTACAAACCGCTAACTAATAAGTAAAACTGATAAATTCCAAAATCAAACCAAACCGACCGATACATAGCACTAATTGCAACTTCGTGGTTTGGAAAAGAAATCACAAGAAAAATCTATTTATACATAAATTATTCGAATAGAAGTAAGAAACACATAAAACAATTTATAACTTCACATGTGCAATATATGTATAATGATGTATACTTTCTTTAAACTTGTATATGAAATGTATAGTAATTTATATCGAAAATTAAGAAAAAGAAAAAGAAGAGAAGAAAACAATATTGTATAACAATGTATACACGCTCGGTATACAACATTATACACTTACTATAATTCGTATAATATTATTGTATATAGAAACTGAATTTTATTTCGACTTTGTTTTTCGTATGATTCCCAAAATCAATCGATCCACCATTCTAGATTCAAGTTACTATAATTTTCGATGATTTTTAACCCAATCTAAAAGAGTATCTTCAGTTGGAGCCTCGAGTCATCCTTAGTGTTACCATTTTTAGTTAAAAGACTGACAAACCATCCTCTCAGTATGATATCAATAAGTTGATAGTGTGTTCTCACTATACCAAAAATAATTTTTAATGGTAATTAATTAATTACCGCTAAATATGTATTTCAACAATAATTAGCACTTTTTATAAGTGTCTCTAAAGCCTATATATGGTGACATTAGATCCAAGAAAATAACTAATATCGATAAAAACTTTAATACTCTTTTTGAATATGTATATTTATAACCGTTGAAAGTTTTTTTTTGGTTGTAGTGTCTATTCACACGAGGAACATCATAGTTATGAGAATGAATAATATCTTCAATTGATAGAATTAGGTCTTTAATATTGGGTTAGAAAATGAAAAGATAAATTTAGGGGAAACACTAAGCAAATGTCCCATATATACAAATTAATTATAAATATATATACCCTTTATATTGATGCCCCGTAAAATAATTACAATAGATGCTTTAGCTATTAATTTCACTTAACTGATACTAAATCTATATATACCCTTTATATTGATGCCCCCGTAAATAATTACAATAGATGCTTTAACTATTAATTTCGCTCAACTGATATTAAATATGTGTGTGCGCGCGCGCGCGTGCGTGCGTGCGTGTGTGTGTGAGAGATTAATTTTTTTTGTTAGAAATTAAGATTTTTTGTTCAGAAATTACTCGTTAGTCAATGATACTATAAGAGTATATATATATTTTGTGGTATCATTAAGATTTCTTGTTCAAAAATTACTCATTAGTCAATGATAATATAAGAGAATAAATATATTTTTATGGTATCATTAAGGTTCCTTGTTCACACACTACTCATTAGTCAATAATACT